>WBMZ01010390.1:5092-31518 GCA_013400975.1 Atrichornis clamosus
TTTTTTTTTTTTTAGGGATTCAGTAGAAGAAAAAAAAATCTTAAAGCACTCTTATAATATGGCATCTTTCTATTTCTGTATAAAAGCAGATCTTTTTAAAGTATTTCTGTAACTTAAAAGACCTGTCATTTAAATCATATTTTGTCTTTAGGTAAGTTTGGTTTGGTTTGTTTGCAAGATCCTTCTCTTTGTGAAACTTACCTTTTTTTTTTTTTGTATATTATTGTTTGCAATAAATATACATTGTATTAAAAGTCAAACGTGCCCCGGGTGTGTGATTTATTGCCAGCTTCCAAGGAACACGGAGTGCTGGAGCCACAGGGTGGGTTGGGGGTCACGGATGGGGGGATCGGGGTCTTTTATCAGGTCCTGAGCGCAGCCATCCCAGAGAAACCAGAGCCAGGGAATAAACGGGAGCTGGAGGTGGACAAAAGCAGCCGGGACAGCTGGGCGTGTGAGCCCCAGAGGTGACACCTGAGCTCCAGCTGTGCCCAGGGGGCTCTGCCGGTTCTCCCTGCGGTGTCTGCTCCGGCCTGCCCGGTTTGGGGGATGCTGCGCACAAGACGAGGAGAAAGGAGCTACCCCAGGGGTTTGGGCTTTTGGAAATCCTTATAAAACTGCTGAAATCCTCCCCAAAAGTCAAAATCTCCCAAAGAGCCAAGCAGGACATGAATCATCCTGAGGGTTCAATGTCACTTGTTCCCCCAGGGTCACGGCACAGGCTCCCCAGGAAGGAAAGCCCCCCTGGCCCAGCTTTTCCAATCAAACCCATCCCAAATAAATCCCTGCTCCAACCCTGCCCTGTCTCTGGCGCTCTGGAGCAGCTCGGGGTGCTCGGGGCAGGCTCTGCCACCTCCCCATCCACAACATCCCCTCCCCGGCCACGGTTTTCACAGGTGACAACTCCTGCAAAAGTGCCACAGCTTGTCCCAAATTCCGTGTGGAGCCGCAGCTGGGGCAGCCCCAGAGAAGCACCTCGGGGTGCCCCTGCCAGCACAGAGCAGGGCTTGTGTTAATAAAACCCATCCCACCAACCTGAGCAATCACTTTGCCAACATTTGATCCTCTCAGGACTCTTTTCCTGGCTGGAAATCCCTCCCTGATCCTGTCCAGAGCCAGGGACAGCACTCGCTGCAGCCCCGGAGCTCCCGGCCACAACACAAACCCTCCACACCTCTGCAAATTATTTCTTTACACTTCAGCCAATTACCTGCAGGGATTTATTAACTCTGAGCCTTAATTCGGGTCAGTGTCACTCAGGGCCATCAGCCCCGTGGGGTGGGAATGCTTCGGTCCTGGACATTTCTCCACAGGGGCTTTCCCTGCCCCAGTTGGACTTTGCCTGCTGCAGGTTTTGGCTTGGCTGCTTTTTTGGGATAAAAGAACAAACCCAGCTCGTGGTGTTATGGTGAGGGAGGAGCTGGGAGCTCCAGGGAGGGCTTGGTGGGGCCGTGGCCACGGCACTGCCGAGAGCGGCCACAAACAATTCCATAAACCAGAAAATGTCTTTCCAATGCTCGCGTGGGTGGGATGGGCTGTTCCCCAGCAACGTGCTGGAAAATGTCCCAAAATGAGGACAGCCATTGCCCAACTCTCCAGGGGTCTGGAGGGACTTTTCTCATTCCACCCCCATTAGCACTGGGTGCAGTGGGAGCAGGGCAGATCCAGCCAGGATTCCTGCTGGATCCCACACACGCAACGAGCCCAGCACAGCTCCAGCTGCTCCCGGGCTGCGCTGTGGCATTTCTGCCCCAGCACAGCTCCAAGCTCTCTCCCATTCCACGAGCCCGCTCCACCTTCCCACCGGAAGCATCCCGGGGATCTCTTCTTCACCAGAAACCAAAAGAGCAAAGCTCATGACCCAGCCCCGGACCTGTCATTCCTGCACTGTTTACTCATGGTGTGGGCTTTAATGCTCTTGGCCTGCACTCGGGAAAGCCAAGCTGGATGCAGGTCCCCGGGCAGCTCCGGCTTCCTGCCCACCCACGGCCGGGCTCCGCACGGGGGGACACCCGGGGAGGGGAAAACGCTGGAAAAGCCGCACAGCTTCAGGGCACTGTGTGCTGGAAAGCAGAGCGGGAGGGGTGGGGAGGGAAATAATCAGCGAAGGGAACTCTCACAATGCTGCAGGGCAGGTTTGAGCGCAGCGGACGAGGGCGGGCACCGGGACAGATGTGCGGCGGGGTGGCCGCGGTGCTGCGGGGCGGGGGGCACTGGCAGAGCCCCCCCAGTTCCTGCAGGAATGTGGGATGGTGGTGGGCAGAGCGAGGCTGAGCGCTGGCTGTTTAGCTTAAGAAGGAGTTGGCTTTTTTCATCAGTTCAAGGAAAAATTAGCACTGATTTAAAAAAAAAGAAAAAAGAAAGAGGAGGAAGTTTCACAGCGGCCCCCGGGCTCAGCCCCTCTCCCTGCAATGGCCCGAGTGCCGGGCTCGGTGTCAGCTGCTCCCAAACGCAGCGATTTGCATTTCCCCAGCCAGCTGTTCCCGCTGACATCGTGTTAAAGCCGGGGCTCTCTCCAGGAGAGGAGCAGGTCGCAGCCAGCTGTGCCGGGATCCCGGGATCGGCTCCTGCCCGGCGGCAGCGCTCGGGGATGGCCAGGGAAGCAGCACAGCAGAGCCAAGGTGTGGCTGGGCTTTCTCTTCTCCCTTTTCAGGGCCCAGTTCCAGGAGTCAGGTGGTTCAAGGAGATGGAGATTTCTAAGGAAAAGTGAAAGCGGCGGAGTTTTCCCTGCAATTGGTGTTTGTCACCCCTGGGACCACGCTCAACTCCCAGCAGGGAATTGCTGCCATCCGGGAGAGGTGTTTCAGGAAGGGGGGACAAACACAAGCCCCCTTTTCTCTGCAAAATTTGGTTAAGATGCTTGGATTCGATGCTGTAAAGATGGAAAAAGTGGGGGGAGAGAAGAACTTAGAGAGACAGGGTGCAAACAGGTCCAAGGAATGAGAGAGGACACCAAAATTAAAAAGCCTGAAGCACTTCTAGCACAACCTGCTGCTTTGTGTGGCTGGGAAGGTGGATGCAGATGGGATTGTGATAGCTCAATGTGGATGCTAAGGATGCTCCATGCAGTGGTGCAGGACAAAGGGACACTGCTGTCCCTCTGCCACCCCAGCCAGGCTGGATGTCACCCATCACACCCGGATCACGACACCAGTGGGAGGAAAAGGCTCCCCCCAGATCCCTCCTGCTCTCCCAAGAAGGCAAAGCCCCCTCCAGTGCAGAACGAACCCCTCTGGAGCAGGAATGGGTCATCCCCACACGGCTGTTCCCACGGCTGCTCTCACATCCCGGTGTCACCCAGCATCCCGCAGATCCCGAAATTCCCAGGATCAGCGTGGGCACAGACATGCTGTGAGTGCTCCTGTAATACAAATAATGGATCCTGAGGTGCCTGGGGCCCGTGAAGACCTCGATTGTTCCGGAGCCTCCTCCTGACTCCGTGTTTGCACCAGGACTCCTCCGAAGGGGCTCTGAGCCGCAGTCGGGCCCGAGGTGCTGTTGTAACACCACCACTGATCAGCAACAGCCATTAAACCAGCAGCCCCTGCTCGGGGCTCTGCTCCCAAGGCTCATAAAGCAGGGAAGGCTCCACTGAAGTCACCAGGAGCCCGGCCCGGCACCAGGAGCTGGAGCAGAGCTGCTCAGCCACCCCCGCGGCTGTGGAATTCCCGTTCCACCCCGCACGTGTGTGTTTGTGCTCCTGTGTGTGTGCAAGGCGTGCGTGGAGAGGCTGAGCCCACCGAGGGCGAGCAGCCCGAGCTCTGAGGGGCCTTGGTTGTGGAGCTGGGCCGGGGAGGGGACTCATTTCTTCATTAAGACGAAGTCACGTTTGTAAAAGGCTCAACAAAACCCGCTTGGAAGAAGAAAGGGCAGCCCACCTCTGCCAAGGGAAGGGGAAACAAGGCTCCAAGTGCACAGTCCTAATCAATGGGCTGCCCGGGAGCTGCTCGGGTTGTCAGGGCCTGACTCAGGGAGGGTGTCAGGGCTGGGGCTGCGCAGTGCCCCGCGAGCAGCCGCAGCCAAGGCTCCTCAGCCCGGCCCCAGGGGCTGCTCCAGCCACACAGACGCAGCCATTCAGCCTGGAAATCAGTAAATTTTTAACAAGGCCGCGGCTCTGACTGCAGGAAACCCACAGGCTGAGCAACGTGTGCTGAAAACCCCCACGTCAGGGGCGTCGCGGTGGGGACAACCCGGCCCCATCCAACCCCGTCCTTAAATCCCCCGTGGGGATCCGCACCCTGCAGAGCCCAGAGCCACCACCCCGTATCCCAGCTTCAGGGCACTGGTTGAGTCCCCCACAGCAGAGTTTCCTTCAACTAGAAAGGATTTAACCCTCCGTGCTCAAGGTGACAAGTCGGACGTGGTCCCCCAGCCCAGCACAGGCAGGACAGGGTTTCTGTCCCCTCCCAGGTCCTCTCCACGCCCTGGGATGTGTCAATGGGGGGAAAAAAAAGAAAAGCTTTACATTTGATTTTCCTTCTGCCAGCGTGGGGATTAATTACACACGTCGTCTGGGCAGAACCCAACTATCACCAAGCAAAGTCTCGCTCCATAAATTTTCAACTGCTAATAATAAGGCTGGACAGGAGTTTTAAAGCTTCAGTAGACAGTTTACAATTAACCTACTCCTGTCAGCTGGAAAATCACCTTAAAATGGGATTCAAGTTCACGTCTGACTCACTTTGAGAGTGAGAAAGGGCTTTGGAAAGCCCCTGAAGGCAGCGAGCAGAGCCGGAGGAAGGCCCCGGGGGCAGATTTCAGCTCAGGCCTGACCTGGATTTCTCCTGACACCGGAGCAGATTTCACCAGGTATCCCACAGCACTGCCAGCCCAGCCCCTGGGAGCTGGGAATCAGCCTCCATGAGTTTGGGAGCTCTTTGGGCTGATCCCAAGGAAGTTTTTATCAGCCTCTCCAAGGAGACAAAACACACCTTGGATTTAGCAGCTGCAGTGCAGGTGAGGAAGAGGAAAAAGCGGATTTTGGAACCCCAAACTACCAGAGATGCACAAGGAATGGCAACCACAGAGCACAGGATGCACCCACCACACCAGCCCCGTTGCTTCCTGACTCTCCATGCGGTTTTTTTCCAAGCTGGCCAAACTGGGAGGTGAATTCCATGACCATCCCAGTGGCCACCTCCCAAATGAGCCCAGGTAACCAGGACACCCCTGCAACTCAGGATATCTGAAAACCTCTGTTCCCTCTTTTAGCAGCTCACTCACAACTTTTTAAAGATCAAAATCATCCTAAAAAGGAATTTTGGAGTTTTCCTGTGAGGGTGGGGAGGCCCTGGCACAGGCTGCCCAGAGCAGCTGTGGCTGCCCCATCCCTAGAAAGGTCCAAGGCCAGGCTGGACGGGGCTTGGAGCAACCTGGGACAGTGGGAGGTGTCCCTGCCCATGGCAGGGGTGGCACTGGATGGGCTTTAAGGTCTCTTCCCACCCAAACCATTCCATGATTCTGTTTAGGGAATCTTTGGCCTCCAAACCAGCCTACATGGAGCCTCCAACCTCACAGACCAGACCTTCAGTCCCTCATCTTTGGCCGCAACCACGAGGTGAAGCTTCCGAAAGATCCCATCTGAAATACCTTTCAAAAGTCCCAATAATGAATTACATCAGCGAGGAGTAACTTGGGGCGGGTGGGGGGGAGCGTGGGGAGACACCCAGTCATTTTCTGTGATTAAAAGGCAAATTTTATTCCTGGAGAAACTTGGAAGCAAATGTGGCGTTGCCATGGTTTCACACCCACTGGCTGGAAATGACAATATTAGCAGGGTGACCTGGTAATTAGAAACTGTGCCCCCAGGTCAGGCTGGGGAGAAAATAAAGAGAGATTACGGAGTGCTAAAGACACAGCATAATGCTGCGGGCTCCTGGGCTCCCCACCTTTTATAGCCGGCCCATTTAAATGCAGATTATGACTTTCCACCTGGGGCTGCTAATCTGTCTCACAGCCAGATCAAACAATGAGGCATCTCTCCGCACTGTGGGGCCACGCTGCTTTGGGGCTCGGGCTGTCATCGGGTCCCTCGCTCGGCCTGTCCCCCTTTTCTCAGGGGAAAACCCGCAGGGTTTCCTTTGCAGACGATTGGTTTTGCACACTGGGTGTTTACGGCCTGCTCTCCCACCCCAGAACGCCGATGATTTGGAGCAAACCAGGCTCAGATATTCACCCTCATGTCCCTCACCAAACCCCAAAAATTTGGAGCGAACCAGACCCAGATTTTCATCCTCATCTCCCACCCCCAAACTCCAGTGATTTGGAGCAAACCAAGCTCAGATTTTCATCCTCATCATCCCCCAAACTCCAACGATTTCGATCAAACCAGGCTCAGATTTTCCATGGAAGAAAAGGGGCAGCAATCAGGCTCATTAGCATGGTGCTGGCACACACTCAGTTTAGGGGATGGAGTACGCAGGGTCCTGGGATATCAGGAGGGTGATTCCAGGGAAGCAGGCGGCTCCCCACATCCCTCTGCTGGCACAAGGAACACTGCAGGCCCCAGAGGCAGTGCCAACCCAGCAGATCCTACTGGTGTCAACTGGGGGACACGGGGCAGAGGCTCTTCATCCCCATGGGAGCTTCCCGGGCAATCCCAGCACTCCAGCCCCTCCCTGATGGGATATTCCATGGAAACAGGCAGCTTCAGTGGGGACTCTTTGGAGACTGAAGGGCAGGGAACAAAAACCCCACGTGTCTGAAACAGGGTGGGGTACCCGAGTATCCAAGCAGGGAAAAGATCCCAGATCCAGCACTTGTTGTAGTTCCCAGCTTGCCTTGGACATCAGCTCGATGAGCAATCCCAGAATCACTGAGGTTGGAAAAGCCCTCCCAGCCCATGGAGCCCAAGCTGTGCCCCATCCCCAGCTTGTCCCCAGCCCAGCGCTCTGAGTGCCACGTCCAGGCATTCCTGGGACCCCAAACCTCCCTGGGCAGCCCCTGCCAAGGCCTGACCACCCTTTCCATGGAGAAATTCCTCCTGCTGTCCAACCTGCCCCTCCCCTGGCACAGCCTGAGGCCATTCCCTCTCCTCCTGTCCCTGTTCCCTGGGAGCAGATCCCAAATCCCGCCTGGCTGCCCGCTCCTGTCAGGGGCTTGTGCAGAGCCAGAAGGGCCCCCCTGAGCCTCCTTTGCTCCAGGCTGAGCCCCCTCCCCAGCTCCCTCAGCTGCTCCTGCTGCTCCAGCCCCTTCCCAGCTCCCTCAGCCCCTCCTGCTGCTCCANCTCCTGCTCCTCCAGCCCCTTCCCAGCTCCCTCAGCCCCTCCTGCTGCTCCAGCCCCTTCCCAGCTCCCTCAGCTGCTCCTCAAGAGATGCCCAAGGAGTCCTCCCCGGACAGCCCGAACACGGCCCATCCCTGCCTCTCCCTCCAGGTTGTTAACCCGGACTCTGACCATGGAAAAAGCCTGGGAAAAGCAGCCAAGGTGTTTCCAGCTGTGTTTCCTCTGGTGGCAGCTGCTGCTGGTGGTGGCTGGGTGGGGACTGTGCTCGCGCAGCGCTGGTGCACGGGGAGGTGGGAGAGAAACAGCCCCGAGTTAATCCCTGTGAGCTGGACATTAAAATCCATCCCGGTCTTAAAGGGTAATTCCAGTGTCACTAGAGCCAGAGGACATCAACGCCCGCAGAGAGTGAAAGGTTTAAGCTCCTTAGGCTGCTGCACCTGGCTCTTGAATGCTCTTCACTTTCATTAAGAGCATCTCAATGAGGGCTAATCACGGCCCTGCCCCCGGAGCAGCCTCGTCCCCGGGCCTGGCAGGTATTTCCCACAGCCCAGGCAGGTGTCAGGTGCATCAGGCACCTTCCCCAGCTCTTCAGAGAGCGCCAGGAATTTTATCTGCTTCCCTGAAGATGCCAAATCCAAGAGTTCGAGGCCCAGCCCGCGACAGACTCTGGTAAAGTGTGGGATTTTAGGTCTCACTCACCCCTCAATATCTCTGTCGCTTTATGGTGCTGGAAACCTGAGCTCAGACAGCTCCATCCATCCACTTCCAAACATTTCCCATTCCAGAGCCACCTCAACCTGCTCAAAGTAGGAGGGAATTAGGGAAAACCATTCCCTGAAGGCTTGGGAGGACACAGTGGGGGATGCTGTCATCCCCTCCTTTATCCCAATCTTTGCAAAATGCTCTTGGCAAACATAGGAAGGAAAAGCCAACAGGGCATCCTGGAAAAGAACCCCAAAACCCTTTGGAAGAGCAGCCTTTGGATGCAGCTGTGGGCAAAACCCTTCATTTCCAGCTGCCTTCTTTAGTGGTAAAACAGGGATTGCTCCTTTAGCAAAGCTGGAGTGAAAAGGGAAGACGATGGAATGCAAGGCACTGGGAACACAGGAAAAGCAAAACTGGATCTCCCAAACCTTCCCATGACCCCCTCGGGCACCCAAAGCTGAGCTGCTCCGTGCCTCAGTTTCCCACACCTGCACCCCCAGATCCCGCTGCACTGCACGAACAATTCCTGGGATGCCTGGAAATCAGAGAGCCCATTTCGCACGACTTTATTGCAGCTATCAGCCCTGCAGAAGGGATTTCGGTCACCTGCTCCCTACAGGCAGCACAGACACTGAGAAAGGACCCCGAAAAAGCCAAAATTGAGCCTTTTTTGCTTCATCCTCCCCTTCCCCAGCCCCTCTTCTGCCTCCCGTCCCCTCTCCTCGCCCCCGTTCCTCCTCCCTTCCCGAACTGTCATGGTTTATTTTGTTTGGGTGGATTTTCTTTCTCTTTCCTCCCCCCGGGCCTGACAAACAGATACTTTTCCCATGGAGATCCAGCCCGCTCCGGGCCCATTAGCATCCTTGTGCATAATTAGAGCCCCGAGCATTGTCATGCAAAGCAGCCTCGGATGACAACACTTCAGCCCGGACGACGCAGAAACGCTGCGAGGAAGTTTCTCACACTGGTTTTAGCCAAGGCAAACCGGCCCCCGTGCGCGGGTTTGAGATTTTAATTAATTAATGGGTGCTGGGCTCCCTTCACAGCCCCGGCACTGCCCCAGGGAAGAGCCCCGGATCCAGGGCTGCCCTGCATCCCTCCCTCCATCCATCCCTGGGCTCCACCTTCCTGTGTAAGGGAGTCATGGAATGGTTTGGCTTCAAAGGGATCTTAAAGCTCATTCAATTCCAGCGCAACTATCCCAGGTTGCTCCAAGCCTGGCCTTGGACACTGGATGGGGCAGCCACAGCTTCTCTGGGCACCCTGTGCTCACCACCCTCAGAGGGAAGGATTCCTTGCCTAGAATGCTTTTAACTCAATGGACTGAATGAAAAAGCCCGGCCCAGGCAGCCTCAGGAGCAGCTCCCACCGGGCACACGGGATGGGAGGGCTCAGCCGGGCTCTCCACGCCAGCAGCGTGGCGGGTTCTGTCCTCGCTGCTCTCCCGAACGCCTCACGTCAGCCAAAAAGGCTCAAAAAGCTTCTTCTGCCCCCAAATCGACGCCTTCAAGGGTTTTCTTCTGGCTCTGGCGGGATACTGGTGGTGGTGGTCGGGGGGAAATGGGTGAGCTGGCCCAGGACAAGTCAACGGAGAAGAAGGGCTGGAGGCTGAGCCCTTCTGGAACCTTCCCCTTCCCAGCTGCTCTTCCCCTGCTCCTGGAGCACAGCCTGGAGCACTTCTGCAAAGAGTTTAAGAGCTTCCAGTCGGAGGATTTTGCTCCATGGGAGGATGTTTAAAAGCCTTTCATCATCCCCAAAATGTTCACTGCAAAACCCACACCACAACTGCTCCCTCCTGCTCCACCCCTGGCTGGAGAGGGATCCCTGTGAGATCCAAAGCCAGGGAAGCACCAAGGCCAGAGGGGCTCCTCCAAATTCATCAAACAGGACAAAGCAACCCCCAAATCCTGCCTCCAGAGCCAGAGTATCCATCAGAAACTCATCCCGGGGCTCTGCCATGCCGCCAGCAAACCTGAGACAGGGCTGGGGGCACATCCCAGGTGGGATTTCCATCAGCTTCCTTGGGATCTCACAAGGAGCCCCCAGCAAGAGCCACCAAAAGGAGCAGGAGCAGCCGAGCCAGAGCAGTCCTGGTAATTGAAACGTGTTGAAACTCAGGGATGCTTCTGGGAAGGTCAGAGATGAACACACCTGGCAGGTCTAATCCATCCCCAAACCAGCACCCTGCAAGTGCTTCCCTCCCCGAATTCCAGCTGCTCTGCCCCTCCAGCAGCTGACGTGGGGTTTGGCACCTGGATTTCAGTGTCTCTTCATATCCCTCGAGGTGCTTTGCCAACATTTTCTGTTACAGCAACAAGAACTCCTTTGATGCAGGAATTTCAGAGGGAACCAGTGGGGAGATGGGGCTGGGGGGAAGGACAGCACCTGCTTTGATCCACCCCTGGGTATGATTTTTGCCATTCTTTGTCCTCCCTCACACTAATCCCTGCTCAGCGAAGGACAGAGTTGGGAATATCTTGCATTTATATCACAGAGAGAATTCCTGTCGCTCCACCTGAGCATCCCAGAGCTTCCCTCACCGTGCCAACCCCTTCCAGACATCCACTGACTCAGGATCCCACTGCAGCAGCTTGAGTCACAGGGGAGGAATTTGGGGCTCAGGATCCCACTGCAGCAGGTTGAGTCACAGGGCAGGAATCTGGGATATTCCTGAGGTGTCCTGGGTTTAACCCTTAACCTCCCAGCTCTGCTCTTTGGTTTCACCCTGGGAATTGCCTCCCTCCGGGCAAAGACAAAGCATCAGCGTTTAAACTGCCCTGGAGAAGCAGCAGGAAGGAGTCATGGAGGGGAGAGATGGATCCCCACCGATGTATTCCGAAATTCCTGAAGGATGCCAACACCCCCTCATCCCTCTCTGGCCAACCCCGCAGAGCTGCATCCCTCCCAAAACCGGGGATTTCAGCCAAAAACTCAGCTCAGGGCCACCCTGCACCTCAGCGGGTCCTTAAGGGATCTGGAGCTCATTAACAGCCCTGCCTGACCCTTCCCCAAGGGGGATTGAGGAAAAATGGGAAGTGAAGGAGCCACAAACCCCCACGTGCCCCTCACCTGCTCCCCCAGCCCCTGAAAGGATGAGACCTTGGCCGAGGGGACACTGGGACCAGCCTAAGTGACACCACTGGAGCAGCAGAGGGGAGACCCCAGAAAAAGCTGTGGGTCCACTTTGGAGGTGACATTGCTTAGCCCAGCCCTCTGCAGGGGCTCCGTGCCCTGCTCCGCACACGCGGGCAGCCCCTGGAATGTCCAGCAGCCTTCAGGATGCAGGAAAACCCCCCCCGCGGATGACCCGGCGAGGTCAGGATCGCTCCTGGCCGAGCTCCGGGACGTGTTTGCTTTGCCTGCCCCCGCCAAAGGTGGGCAGAGCCAGGGCCGGGGCTGAGCCGGCCCCTGACCCCAAAGCAGCCCCTGACTGCAGCCGTGTGCAGGGGCTGCGGGGCTGCTGTGCCCCTCTGGGATGGGGAACAGCCTGCAGGAGCTGCCGGGGTGCTTCCCCTCCGGGCTGGGAGGGGTTGGGGTAACGGGAGCCCTCTACAGATCCAGGGGAAGTGTCCAGGGGCAAACCTTGGGGCATTTTGCTGCCAACGCGGCAGCTCAGCCCCCGGGGGGAGCAAAGGGGATGAGGGAATGGTGACATCTGGGAAAGGGCACGGAGAGGGGTGGATGGAGCAGGACGAGGCCACGGGGGGAGCCGGGTCACAGCTCTCCAGGGACAGTCACTGCGGGAAGGCAGCAGAGCCACAGGACAGCCCCAGGTTTGCTGCCCGTCCCTGCTCCTGCAGATCCCCAGACACTGCTGCAGGGCAGTCCTGGAAAGGTCTCCAGTCCTTTTCCTGCTCCCTGACAGGAGAAGAGATCACTGGTCCCTTTCACAACTCTTGGAATATTTTGCTGGGCAAATCCTGGTTTTCCTCTCTGAGGGTTTCTTGCCTGGGAGCTGATTTTGCAGCAGGGCAGGAGCTCCCCGGGGGAGCGGCCACACGGTCACTGCACGAGGACAGAAAGAGGGTGGGAGATAGGACTGAACAGCACAAATTCCCCTGGTCAGCTGCTCCCTGCCCCATTCCTTTTGGAAAGTGAAAGAGTAACCCAGAGGAATTAAATATTGCCTAGAGCTGAACCTGCAGCTCACATTAATGTTCAGCAGTTCAGAAAAATGACAACTCTTTGTTTAGACTTTCTCCTAATTCATATTTTATACGGGCCTCCCATAATCCATTCTCCATCCATCTTCCCTCTTATTTGTTTTCTCTCCCCCCTCCTTTTTTTTTTTCTTTTAACCTGTTTAATCCTTTTAAGTTCAAGGATTTGAAAAGCAAATACTATAAAAGATGAAAGGTGCGTTGGAGGAAATCAACTTTGATAAGAGGCTTTTATGGCTTGTAAACCTTATTCCGGCCCTTTGGCTTGAAAGGCAGCACTAATTTTAAGAGCCTTATGCAAGCCTCATGTTGAGCTTCAAAAAAAAAAAGTGTTCCAGCCTAAAAATGATAAAAATGATGGGCACCGGCTCAGGGGCTTCTCCTCACGGCGGCCCAAAGTCGGACAACGCAGCACAACTCTGGATTGTTAAGAACACCAGAAACAGCCAAAGCAACTTTAAAATGAAGAAGAAAAAAAGCCCACTAAATATTAGGATGAATAGCACGACTCTGAATAAATTGTTGGCGTGGTGTTCTCCTCAAAGCTTTGCACCTGCTCCCGAGCATCCCCAGCTGCTCCACACCGCGATCCCACGCGCCGGGACCTCTGCCCAGGGAAAAGCAGCTCTGAAAGGGTTAAACAGCCCCAGCCCCTCTTCCTGGCCGGGCTCCAGCTTCTCCCCTGGCCGGGTGCAGTTAGGTCAGGCTTTGGCAGGGTGCAGTTAGGTCAGGCTTTGGCAGAGCGGCTCCGGAAGCGGGGGTTGCGCAAGGGGAGGGTTTGGGGCCGGAGCGGGGCTGTTCGGCTGAGCAAACGCGTGACCCGCTCCGAACACGGGCCCAGGGCTCCAAGGGACACGTCCCGGCTCGGGACGGCACCCCTGAGGGCTGGACGGCCCCTTCCAGGTGCCAAGGGCTGAGGTCGGGACGGGAGGGCCACCAGCCCGAGCTCCAGCGAGCCCCGGGCGGCACCTGCAGGGCCACCAGCCCCGTTTGCCGCGGGCGCTGCGGAGCGGAGGCACCTCCAGGTGTGTCCAGCGCCCGCAGGGCGAGCACGCCGTGTCCCCTCTCCTCCGACACCCGAGGCAGAACCACGCAATCCCTGAGGCTGGAAAAGCCCTCCAAGGTCGAGTCCGAGCTGCCGCCCATCCCCACCGTGTCCCCGGCCCTGAGCGCCACGTCCAGGCCTTCCTTGGGCACCTCCAGGGATCGGGATTCCAAACCTCCCTGGGCAGCCCCTTCCAGTGCCTGACCAGCCTTTCCATGGGTAAATTCCTCCTGGTGTCCCACCTGCGCTCCCCCGGCCCCTCGCTCCCGCACTGCTCCGCAATGGATCCCTGCTGGGGCTGGAAAATGGGAGAGCAGCGGCTCCATCCTCCTTCCCTGGAATGCCGCTCACACGGAGACAGGCCCGGGGCTAGTTCGCATCCTGCGGGAGGCTCAGGGAAAGCATTTTTATGCAGGAAATTCACTGCAATCCGGAAAAGGGATCTCCATCAGGAGACCGGGATTGGTTCCTTGGGATGCTGCCTCTCCGAGAGGAGCTGGGAGGCTCAGTGGTGGCTGAAAAACCAGGAGAGGAATTCCCATGACATCAGATCATCACCTTCAGATAAGGCTGGAGAGTCTGCAGCAGCATGAAGATTTTGAGTTATTTTAGGGACATTTCCTCACATTCCCATAGGATAACATTATCCCCACCACCTGTTCCCATGTGTTCCACGCTGTTCCCACTTATCCCCAGAGCCGGAGAGGAGTTTGTGGATCAACTCTGAAGTTTTAGCCTGAATTTGTGTCAAGAACTACCACCAAAAAAAATGGAAATTGATAACAATTCTGGTCAGCCATCCTAGAGCTTTTCCACTAGGATTTGGGTCACGTCTTGCGTGTGGTTTTGGGAATGCCTGGTGCAAGAAAACACAAAGAAATTCCATAATTTTTCAGCCAAGCCCAGTGAAAGGCAGAGACCTCGAGGCCTCAGTGCAGCAGCAGTGCCAAGGAAGGGCAGAGCAGTGAGCTCCAATACTCTGGGCACAGGGAATGGCTCCTGGGCCCGAATTAATGGGATCTCTGGGAGCTCTGCACGTAGCCTGGGTGCTGCTAATGAGCAGCACAGTCAGCAGGAGCAGCCTGGAATCCCGGCTCTCCTCTGCTTGGAAGCCGCAGTTTGGAACGGGAATATTTTCCAGTCCAAATGAGCAAAACGGGGAAAGGCTGGGAGGAAATGTGGCAGGGAAAGAACACAGACTTAGGGAGCTGGAGGGATTTACCCCAGCTGCCAAGTGGGGACTGAAAGGTGGATTTCTGGATCCCAGATCAGTGTGATCCCAAACCCCTTCACTGCCACTGGAACCATTCCTCCACGAAGGCAAATCCAGCTGCAATTCCAATCACAAGCACCAACCCAAATAGCACCACAAACGTGGCATGGGACACTCTGCTCACCCCAGGGAGGAACAGCGGCTGGGACAGCTGAGATCCTGGAAGAAATGCTCCTGGGACACAAAAATATCCCAGCTTTTGGAGCTCAACCCCACCCATGGGGCTCCTGCATTTATTCCCTTCATCATTTTCTGTGGTTATTGTTGCCGAAAAGCCAAAACGTTTGCAAACACTGTCATGGTTTCACCGCTGAAAATGCTTCACCTGAGCAGGATGGAAGTGATTTTATCACCAACCTTATCTCTCCCCCACAGAGCTGCAAAGCCGTGGAGCATCCTGTTAGCACGCTGGGCTGGAGAAACACAGCGGGCTGGGAATGACAGCACTGCGCTCAGCCCAGCTCTGTTCCACCAGCCAGGCTGAAAAAACACCAGTAAACAATAACAATCCTGGAAATAATCAGGGAGAATGGCTCAGGACATTTTCATAGCCATGTGGCGCACAGTTATCTTTGGGAAGGGCTTTCCATCCCAGGCCAGATGTCAGGTGTTCCACCCAGAGTCCTCACCGCAGCCAGGCTCAGTTTTCTGGGGTCCTTGATTCATAGCAGTGCTAAAAAATATCCAATTTGGGGATCGTTTTCACCTGGGAAGGTGAAATTTCTCTTCAGGAAGGTGAACTTCACTGGAGGGGAGCCAGGAGCAAAGCCTGGAGCTGTGCTCGGGCAGGTGAGGAGGAGGAGGAGGGGGTGACACACAGGACAGGCTGTCCCTGTGCCAGCCCCAGCACTGGGATGGGACACGGAGCTGTCACATCCCCGTTCCAGCCAGAGGCACAAACCCCAGCAGCCACCAAACCACGGGAAGACGAGGTGGGGGGAAAAAAAAGCAGCCTCCGCCCATGGGATAAAACCCCCAAATCTTCAATATTAACGCACACCACGACAAACACAACGCCTTCATCCTCAGCCATCATCCTGGGGCTCCTCCAGCCTGCTCCACACGAATCCCCTGGCCCTGCTCAGCCTCCCAGTGTTCCCTGGGAGGAGGAGGATGTCAAACTCCAGCTGTTGTGTCCAGCCCCACAGCACCAGGGCGATTTGCTGACGGTCATTCCAACGTGCCTGCAACATTTGGCCACCAGAGCTGCTCCCTGTTTGTTTTGGGAGGACGAAGGATTGCTCAACAGCTGTTGTGGAGGCCTGGTTAGCCAAAAAAAAAAATAATAATGCCCTACCCTGAGCACATCTCCAGGGAGACCAAGTGGTTTTTCCACTTATTTCGACGCCACCAGGAGCACCAAGGGACTCTTCCCAGGAGCAGCCCCACGTGGAGGGAGAGGAGCCACCCAATCCAGCAGGAATGGAGCGAGGAGGAGGAGGGGGGACTGTCCTGCCCAGGCTGGGAGGTGCAGCACAGAGAAAAGGTGACACCGTGGGTGACCACGGCTCAGCCACAGCTGAATTTCCAAGGTCTGAGTGCCCAGAGGAGGAGACAGCACTTCCCAAAAGCTCTGTTTCCAATAAAAAGGAGCATCCCGGGGGAGCAGCTGCCTGGGCCTCCCCGACCCTTCCAGCAGTGTGGGAAACCTTTGGGACCGAAGCAAGGGATGGGGGAAGGAGCCCAAAGGCCTGGGAAGGGCAGCACGGGCCCCTGGACCACACGGGGGTCCTGCACCAGCCCTGGACCCAGCCCTGCAGGCCAAGGGCTGCTTTCAGTCACTGGAGACCTGGAAAGGGCCCAGCAGTCGGGAATTCCACACAAGCTGCACGAAGGGACAGGCAGAGCTCGGCACAAACCCTCAAACATTCTCTGTTCCAAATACTGGGGGGAAGATCTTAATTATAACAATTTTCCTTAAATTTGAAGCAGTTGATGTGCCCATCCTACTCAAAAATAAGGCTGGAGAACACAGCTGCCTAAATCCCTGTCTTCCAAGGGTTTTCACTTCCCACAGCCCCACCACCCCTGGTCCCAGGAGCCACTTGACCCATGGAGTGACACCTTTTTTGAACAGGAAAATAACCAGAAAAGGGTCTCTGGATTTGCGGTTTTCCATCGCGGCACCAGAGGTTCCCCACTCTGCTGCCAGAGCGTCCTGGCACTGCCATGCCCTGGTTGTCACCCCAAACCAAACCAGGCACTGAGTATCTCCAGAGCCACCAAAGGGCTTTTCCCTGAGCTTGGACGGGTCCCAAATCCTCTGTGGACCAGACACACTCCAACCACGCTCCCACAGGAGCTTCCAGAACAGAACACACAACTCCTCCTCTGATGCCAAACTCTGGAGCTGCCCCACCTGGCCACAGGTGACTGCCCCCGGCCCCTGCTCGTCCTTCAGGATGGGGATCGGGATCAGGATTGCACATCTGGCCCCACACAGAGAACCAGCCCCACACTCTGAGCCACAGCCTTGTAGCAACACCAACCCTCCCCAGAAAAATGCACCAAAAAATGCACAGAACTCTTCAAAGATTTTATGAAGGAAATACTGAGCCTTTTCTCCTAAATTAAAATCCTTTTCTTCCCTTCTCCAACACAGCAGGGCCTCTCCTATCCCTGAGTCTGACAAATAAAAAGCCTCCATGTCCACGAGGCCCTGTATTCCCGTAGGTATCTCCAGCACCCTTCAAAGTGTCCTTTTAATCAGCACAACTTCCCAAAGCCCAGAGCTCCACCCAAACTTCCTTCATGGAGCTGCAGCGTTGCCGAATCAGAGGATTTTGAAAGTGCATCCTGGAGCCTCTGACAGCCTCCAGGAGCTCCCAGCAGGATGGAGCACAGCCCTGGCTTCCAGGGGGCAGGAGGAGAAGGCAACCCCATATTGGAGCAATCTTCCCAGCCAGGAATTGCGTCCTGCTGGCTCAGCCCTCCCCAGCTCTGCCCCTCAAACCTGTCAGGCACTTCCCTCCTCCCAGCACTTGTTCAAGGGGCTTTAACCTCTTCCCTCCTGGGTTCCACAAGGTCTGGGGAGCCAGGAAAGAGGCTGGAGAAGAATTCCAGGGGAGCAGCACTCAGAGGTCACCAACCCCAAGTGCCGAACTTCCTTCTTTTCCAAGAAAAACGGGGCGGGAAGGGGGGCAGATGCCTCTGCTGGGCTGAAGAGTGGTGGGAACCCACTCCCCCTGCTCAGCTCTGGGAGGATGTGGTCCCAGCTGGGGGTCGTCCAAGATGAAAGAGAGTTTGACATTTTCAGACCAAAGGGTCTTATTTTTATTTTATTTTTGAGGGCCACATGCAGTCAAACGCCTTTAATGGTGCTAGAAACAGATGGGCCCCCGTTTTCTCTGCTCGTACAGGGAGCCAGACATAAAAATGCCATTGGAAAATGAGAAATAAAAGTTTTCCCTTTTCCATTTAGCTCCCTTCTGGCTCCTGGAAGCTGGCACTGGACAAGGGAAGGGGCTGGAGTGGTCACCACCACCTAATCCCAAGGCATTTCCAACAGGTCAGGGTTGTTCTGGATGGGAATCAAACTCTGCCAGCTCTTCAGACAAAGGAATAGTTCTTGTTTTCAACAAGGAAACCTATCCAGGTTCTTGATTTCTGCTTGGAATTGTTTTCCCCCTTGTTGCTTTACTGAGATAAGAGAAGGGAAAAAAAAGCAATGAAGAAGTAAAAGGGAAAATACAAGGAAGGGGGGAAGGAAGGAGGAGAAACCACTTTAGAGGCTGAAAATCCTAAAATTCAAAGCCAGACTTTTCTCCAGGAAGAGAAATTAGTTAAGATTTTGGGAGAGAGAGAGTCAAGCTTTGGCTGAAGAATTCCAAGCGGGTCAATTAAAACAATCTGTGAGTGGTGAGGGGTCGTCCCCAGGCTCTGCCGCCCACCCGGGAGCGCGGCCCCAGATCTCCAGCTCCGCCTGGCCCGGGCCCATTGCCGTGTTTGGGAACGCCCAGGGACCTCTCCCCTCGCTCCCCTCCCTCCTCCCGGAGCGCCCTATTCCTGCTGGGATTCCTGCCGGGAATTCCTGCAGCCAAAGCAAACACGGATCGCTGGAGCCGGCTCCCGGGAGAGCGGCTGCACGGAGCCGGCAGCCCCCATCCTTTGGGACCCCCCATCCTTTGGGACCCCCCCATCCTTCGGGACCCCCCATTGCCGTCATTCCCAGAGGTCACGTCCTGGGAAGGCTCCTCCAGCAGCATCCCAGTGCTCCAGAGGTTTCACTCACACACAAATCCATCAGCCCAGCTTGTGCCCCCACAGCTCTGGAATTGCAAATCCTTCCCCTCCAGCATCTTTCTTCCCAGCCTCCCTCTGCCCCCGGAGCCCCCCGCGGCATCCATGGAATTATTAATCTTTATAATTTCAGCACAATCTGCTGTGAGCTCCCCAAACTCAAATATTGGCCTTCTCCTTGGCTCTGCAACGGGAAAAATCCATTCCAAGGATAAATATAAACCAGGACAATGCACTCGTGGCATAAAATTCATCCCCAGACCTCTGGCCCATCATTTTTCCAGTGAGTTCCATGCACTGGGAGCCAATATCCAGCTCTCCCAAAGAGACATCCCAAGCCTCCATCAGGAACGTGTCCATGAGGGATGGCAGAGCTGGGACTTCCACCACAGAGCTGAAACTCCCCCCGGATCAGTCCATGCTGAGGGTGCACAGCAAAATTCCCAGGATAAAACTCAAGAGGGGAACACAGCACTGGTGTGCCGCTGGGATTGGGAAAACCGGGATGCAGCACCTGGGAGTTGTGGGCTTTGCCCTGGAGCTGAACGGGTTCCCCAGGTGTGGCCTCCGAGGGTGGTGCCTGCCAGGAATCCCCCGGGGACAATATCCCAGTGCCTATCCCGGGAGAACACAGCCACCCTGGACACTCAGGCCAGGCCGGGAGCTCTGCCCCTGCGCCCGCAGACACAGCCCCTGCCAGAATGAGAAATAACCCCGCCCCTAAGAGTGAAAAAAGACAAAATATTGGGAAAATCCCATGAAAAACGGTTAAAAATACCCCACCAACGTGCATTTTTAGCAACAGCTCCAGGGTTTCTCCATGGAGTCTGACCCCACAGCACGGGAAGGGCGTCCTCTGCCCCGGGGCTGGGATATCCTGCCTGCACACATCCCCCTCTATCTCAGGATCAGTACCATGAGGACGGATGCTTTCCCATTACCTCTGTAAAAGCAGGTTTGAATACAAGCCAGTGTAACTTTTCCACCCTGGGATGGAGGAACGGGCCTGGAGAGAAGCTGAGGCACAGACTCAGCTCCATCCCAGGGAGCCAGGGGGCACAACAAGAACCCAGCCTCATCTTCCAACCACTACCATTGTGGGAAACCAACTGATCCCCACCCAAAACCCGTGGCGCAGCCCAGCCCTTCCAGCTCCCAGCCCTGCTCCGGCAGCACCTGGAGCAAGCAGCCCAAACAAGCTGCTCCTTCCCAGGAACTGAAATAGGTTCTGCTCCAAGAGCTATTTTTATTCCCTCCCAAAATATTTTGGCAAAACCCATTTGCATCACCCCTGACGCTTCCTCTCGCGGGCGAGGCATTGCACGAACGGATCCGCCCGGGGCCTGGGGAGGAATTGGAGGCACTTTGGCAAAAACAGGGAGCCCAAAGGGATGGAGAGGGACCACGGCAGCGGGACACGGATCATCCGGGGTTTTTCTGGGATCCTGAAAAGCAGCGAGGAGCCCGGGCAGCCCTCACCAGGGTTGGCAGCGCTGGGATGGGAGTAGCTTGGCTCGGGTAGAAAGGAAGATTCCCAGAATTGCACCTGGTGGAAAACAGGGATGAGAAGGAAGGGCTGCCTGAGAGAAACTTGGGCTGCCAGGCTGGCACTGCTCACCACCAGCAGCGGTGGCTTTACTAAAACAAAACCCAACCTCCTGCATAAATCCTGTTTCCTCCCTTTTGAGGTTAATCACAGTCAAAATTCCATTTTCTCTTCTCACACTGCTGCAGTTCCCCACTCCATGACCACCCTCCATATGGAGACCCCCAAAGCCGCCCCCGGGCACAGCATGAGCCCTGAGGACCGAACACAAGCAGTGGATGTGTCTCCAACCCAAAACTTTCCAAACCATCAAGGGAAAAGCCCCCAGGTTCCATTTGCAGTGCCAGAGGACCAAGCAGCAGGGAGGAGATGATCCTCCCATCCTGGGCAACCAGAGGACACCCTGAAGCCAGCGATTAATCCAACACTCGGGGTGTAACTGGGTGATCTGGTTTCCTTTCGGGTACCCTGGAGCACTTTTTGGCATGTGACACCTTTCAGCTCCCAGGGCTGCTCCCCCTCAGCGATGGCTGTGATAGGAGCAGTGCTGGAGCCCGGCTTTGTCCTGCCCCACACCTTGCTGAGCCCAGCCCAACAGGGAGATAAAACTCCCCCCAGGGCAGGGTTACGTGCTCCTTCTCCTTCCGCCGCGGCTGAAGGGAGCAGCTCTCCCTGGGAGAAACAAATGCTGAGCAGATGCTGCTCCCAGCATGGCCGGGGAGCAATTTCATCCCTGCTCCTTTAGGGAAAAAAAACAGGACTGCAGAAATGCAACATTGCTTGGGGCCCCCCTTCCCTCGCTTGCTGTGCTGCACTGAGCAGTTACAACGTGAAAGAGAAAATTCCCATTTTCTGGAGAAGCTCCTGGACCTCTGTGCCCTTCCTGGGGACTGCACCAGCTCTGGAGATGAGCCCCGTGGTGCTCTCCCAAAAAAAACTGCCTGGTGCTGGTGGATGGTGAGGTTGGAGGGATCACTGAAAAGCTCACAAAGCTCTCCCCGATCCTCCAGCCAACCTCACCTTGCCCTCCCACCCTTCCCTGCATAACTTCTCCTCCCTCAGCAGCACTAACACCAATTTTCCAGGCCAGAACCTGCTCTCCTGGCCACGTTTCAGCTGGATCCAGCAGCACCTTCCTGCCAGGCTCAAAGTCTGGGTGGGCAATGGGCACAACAGCCCCCAAAAAAACCCCCAAAACCCAACCCCAGGGTGGTACCAAGGTACAGCCACCCTGAGGCTGCCCCTGCCCACACAGCCAAGGGAGTGGGATCACGTTCGGAGACGTGGATTGACGGGAGTCAGGAAAGAGACCTGCAAATCCCACATGCTGGAAGAGCTCCATGGATCCTGCTGCCTTGCCAAGGACACCCTCCTTTCCCTTCCCTCCGTGGAGTTTAACACCGAGCTCCAGGTCTGGGAGCCAAACTGGAACGGCCTCAGCTCGCCTGGTTTGGGGTTGAGGGCTCAGGTTTTCCCAACCTCCTCAGAGCTCTGCTTCCCTGAATTCCCGGCAGTGTTTTGGCCAGCCTGGTGTGAATTAAGGGTTTCCAGAGAAACCTGAGGGTGGGTGCTGAGCTTTGGGCTTGGCCATGGCTCCACTTCAGTCCTGGTGGCTCTTGGAGATGGAAGGAAAAAAGGGGGGCTGGTGGAGCCAAGCAGGGAGACATGAATCATGGCACTTGGGTATGGTGGGCGTGAGGAGGCAGAGGGGAAAAAAAAAAATTAAAAATATATGTGTGTATATATATATAGTTTAGTATGAGGTTATATCTACAGCCAAAACCTGACACATGCTGACAGAGTTGTACCAAAATCCACAATACATCAAACCCCTTTCAGCAGCACTCTGGGGGGAAATAAGAACTGCCCAGAAGTTGGGGCACGAACGACGTGTTAATCCAGCTCCAGCCCAGCACAGCCTGCCCTGGGGAGCTGGGCCTTCCCTCGGGCCAGAATTCCCCTGGGGTGTGCTACTCCTGCAGGAAACCCAGCCCCGCTTAGGGTGAGGAGGTCCAGGGAGAACAAACTCCATCCCACAGCCGTGGACAGTTGTGGCAGGGGGGGAATGTCCCCGTGGAAGGGGACGGGGGACGCTGGACTGCCCCGGCAGCACCGCAGGGAGCAGGAGGGCTCACACCCCCTCCGTTCCCCCCTTTCCTGGGATCCAGCCACACCGCAGAGCCAAATTGACCTAAATTCTTGCCTAATCCACGCAAGGACCTTTGCCTGCCCAGCGTGGCCCCCGCAGCCGCTCCAGGACCTGTGCCACGCTGCCAGCACCTGGGATGCTCCGGCAGGCGCAGCTCCAGCACCTGCCTTTCCCTTTCCCTTTCCCTCTCCCTTTCCCTTTCCCTTTCCCTCTCCCTTTCCCTTTCCCTTTCCCTCTCCCTTTCCCTTTCCCTTTCCCTCTCCCTTTCCCTTTCCCTTTCCCTCTCCCTTTCCCTTTCCCTTTCCCTCTCCCTTTCCCTTTCCCTTTCCCTTTCCCTTTCCCCTTTCCCGTTCTCCCTCGGCAGGCAGAGCCTCGTTTCTTCCCCCCAGCAGGAGCCCGCAGCCCATTAGACAAGGCCTGATTGCTCCTCCTCACCTCCCCCGTGACACAATCGAGTGCGCATACAAGGCAGAACAAAACAGTGACAATTGGTGACAAATGGACTGCACAGCATCCCGTGGCCCCGTCGCCAGGGAGACCCTGGCCAAGCATGGGCGGCCGCGATTCGGGACGGCGGAGGGGACACAGGTGCTGGGAAAGCCGGCACGGACCCATCTGCTGGTGGGAGCCGCCGCGGGTGACAGGGCAGAGCTGCCCCGGCCCCGGGGTGGGACCGAGGACTGCAACCCATCAGGCCCAGCCAGCTCTGCCTCGCCCCTGCCGTCCCCCGGTAATAAGGGTAATTTTCCAGAAGTATTTTCCCAGGTCACAGCAGTGGTTTGACAACAAACAGAAAGGGGAAAGGGTTTAACTGTTGCGAGCCCCAATCCCCAGCACAGCGCCGGGGCTTTGAGCGCAGCTCTGGGCCGGGCACGGGAGCACAAGCCCGGCTTTGCCAGGGAACGAACCCAGGCCAACAGAGGGAGAATGACGCTGGCTCCCCAGCTCTTTGCTGGCAGAGCCAGGAGGCTCTTCCGGGAACATCTTGGAATGACTCAATGCCTTTTACTTTCAATGCAAGTGATGTCAATGCCCCGCAGCCGGCGTGGAAGCACTTCGTGTTCACCCGGGGCCGCGGACATCCTCCAACACTCAGAGCACCAGCAAAGCTGGACGCAGAGTTTCCAAAAGTCAACCTCCCTCCTGCACAGCAGCAAACGCTGCCCCGCAGGTTGGGCTGGTTTGAGTTCCTGCCGAGGAAAACCTGCAGCAAACACCCACTCACTTCACGATCTGGTGTAGTGGGCATGGTGGGATTCGGTCAAAGTTGGACTTGATGATTTTAAAGGTCTTTTTCAACCTTAATGATTCTAACAAATAACCCCAGAGCAGCGACAGCCCCTGGGGAATGACTGCTGCAGCCGAACAGAGCTGTCCCTCTGCAACTTCACGTTCTGCACCCCTCGGGAGAGGTGCCAGAGGCGAAGCCGAGCATCCCTGCGCGGGCTCCCTGCACTTGGGCTCTGCTCCCTGCCGGGCCCCCGCTCTCCCCATCCCTCTGCGCGGAGCAGGTGGGCAAGAAAGAGTTAAGGCTGCAGCTGCCAGCCCGGCGGTGCAGAGTTATGCTCAAACTGTTCCCACTGCTGCATGAAGTCAGCTGTCATTAGGGAACAAAGGCGCCCCGGAGCAGCTCAAGTTGTGTCACACTCGGGAGGCGCAGAGACTGCTCCCTGATTAGGATTTCTAAATCAGTCCCATCGAGGCCACCGAATAAAGCCGCAGAACAATGAGCGGGGGCACATTCACACAAGCAGCAGCCCCTCCGGCCCCGCCGCCGCCCTCCCCACCCCCTCGCACGCTTCTCCTCCCGCCCGAGCCTGCGGCACTTCACCTCCACATCCCGCTGCGGAGCACAGCCGCTGGGCACCGCTTCCCATCCCCTTCACCTCCGCATCCCACTGGGCATCACTCCCCATCCCCTTCACCTCTGCATCCCGCTGGGCACAGTTCCTGCTGCTCCACAGCCTGGCTCCTCATCCTCTTCACCTCCACATCCCGCTGGGCACAGCTCCTGCTGTTCCAGAGCCCAGCTCTCCATCGCTTCACCTCCACATCCCGCTGCGGAGCACAGCCGCTGGGCACCGCTTCCCCTCCCCTTCACCTCCGCATCCCACTGGGCATCACTCCCCATCCCCTTCACCTCTGCATCCCGCTGGGCACAGCTCCTGCTGCTCCCGGGGCTGCCTTCCCCATCCTCTTCACCTCCACATCCCGCTGCTGAGCAGTCGTTGGGCACCACTCCCCATCCCCTTCACCTCCACTTCCCGCTGGGCCCAGCTCCTGCTGCTCCACAGCCTGGCTCCTCATCCTCTTCACCTCCACATCCTGCTGGGCACAGCTCCTGCTGCTCCAGGGCCTGGCTCCCCATCCCTGCTCGCCCATCACCGGGATATTTTTTAAGTCTTCAGAACGGAGCATCTCCTCTGTGGGGATCTCTCTTGCCCCAGGAGGCATCAGCCCTGCCCTCTGAGGAGCCCACTCTGGGGCATGCCAGTGAGACTGATGGAGGAGGCAATGCCAGGCCCTGCAGCTTTCTGGCATCTTCCAAAGGGCTGGAGCACCTTCCCCATGGGCTGGTGGCCAGAACAGCATCCCCCCTGGCCTCTCCTCACCTGCTGACCATGGCAGTGGTGGCCACAGGGGCCTCCACACCCCTGTCCTGAGCCCGTTCCCAAGGATGCCCAGGCACATTTTTCCTCCCAACACCTTCAGGGACAACCAGACACACCCTGCCCCGGCACTGCCACGGCCATGCACCAGCAGAGGGGCTGCTGCAGAGATGGATTTTCCTTTAAAAATGAGGTGCTCTCCACGCCTGTAACAAAGCTCAGCTGTAGGATGGCCGGAGTGGCTGCAGGGATGGGTCACCTCCCTCAGCCCTGGGCTGCTGCACAACTGCCCCCTCTTTATGGGGTTTCTGACACTTGCTGGACCCCCCTGCACTGAGCCAGAGCCTCACCCACACCCTCATCATCCCTGTCCTTGCCCCACAGAGGTTTTTCTTTGCTGCTAAGACTCTGTGCACCCAGAACCGGATCAAGGGGCGCAGCCCCAGGTGCTAAACTCATCCCAGTTCCCTCCATGAACACGCAGGTTCTCAGGCCCTGAGCAGGAGGGAGGAGTTGGTTTGGCTGCTAGGGTCTGTCAAAACCATTTTCTTGGCTAAAGCAGCACAAAATGACACAGCACAAGTCAAAAAACCTTAAAGGAAACCCAGACAGTGATGAATTTGGGACATTAAAAAGCACAGAGGCGGGAATTAAGTGGTAATGGATGCTATTCTTGGCTCCGAGTGGGACTTTGCTCCTGCCATTGGCTTTGTCAAGTAAGAGCTCTCATCCTGGGTTCTTCCCATGTGGAAAGGAGGAGGAGGTGACCCTCCCTAAGTGGTTACTTCCCACAAACACAAATCCTCAATATCAGGGTTCCCACAAGTAATGACAAACACGATGGGATCGTCTTCCCACCAAGCCCAGGTTATCCAGAGCTGTGACCAACTGGGAGGCCTGGGGGTCTCCACTGAGGCTGGGCTGGGGCCAGGCTCT
Source organism: Atrichornis clamosus (assembly GCA_013400975.1). NCBI lineage: Eukaryota > Metazoa > Chordata > Aves > Passeriformes > Menuridae > Atrichornis > Atrichornis clamosus. Next base: position 30,977 of record WBMZ01010390.1, read on the forward strand.
GATCCTGGTCCCGTGGAGCCTCCAAGGCCATCCCAAAACCCACGCCTGTGCCATCACCCCAAACTCCAGCCAGACTTTTCCTTGGAGAGCTCCCACCTTCCTCACGCAAAGATCCCTCCAGCGCTCAGAGCCAAAACGACGGCGCCTTCATCCGCCCCCCATCCCTGCGGATTTGGGAAAACACAGGCGCGCGGGAGACAGGGAGAAAGGTCGGGAATTCACCGCGCTCCCCTGCCCCAAGGTTGGGTCTTCAACCCGGCAGCGGGAGGCCGGCAGCCAGCAGGTGCAATGAATAAATATCCAGGGAGAAATCAATCTGGAGCGAGGGGGAAGGGAAGGAATATAGATATCGGGCATCCCCCCGCGCGCAGCCCCGGCAGGACACGCACGCAGACACACACACACTAATCCGGGGGATTTGCCCGTCATATGACATGCCCGGCCCGTCCGAGGGAGGGGATTTAAGGCACGCCTCTCCTTTCACGCCAGGAAAGGATTTTCATCTCTCAAGAGCACAATGAGGAGGGGTTGGGGGGGGGGGG
>WBMZ01010390.1:32673-81481 GCA_013400975.1 Atrichornis clamosus
ACGGACACACCACTCATGGACACACACGGACACTCATAGACACATGTGGACACACAGGGACATTCATGGACACACAGGGACACACAGGGACACTCATGGACACCCACGGACACACGGAGCAGTGCCCAGTGCGAGGGGATGCCGGGTCAGGTGGTCCCTCACAGCCAGTGCAATCCCTCCTGCCCAGGTGCCAGGAGGATGCCAGGAATGCCCTTCCTTTTGGAGCCGGGATGTCCCTGCTCCAGGGTCACCACCCACCACGCCCGCCGCGAATTTGGGCAAGGCGAGGGGAGACCAAAAAGCCATTTTCACCCTCTATTATTTCAAGCACTTTGTTTGCAGCCAGCTCAGCCTCGCTGGGGCTCTGCCCCCACTTCCACGGGGCTGGAAGCTGCAGCTTCCAAAGGGGCTGGAGCAGGGAGCAGCAGGCAGCGGGTCTGTGTCACTGCCCACACGGGCTGCGGTCACTGCCGGGATGGCAGCTCTGCCCTTCCATCCTCTCCACAGCACCCCAGCAGATCCAGCTGCTGTTCTCCCTGCATCCTCCCACTCCCGGCACTGTTTGCATCAAAGGACCAGGCTCAGCTCAGGGTGCCTGGATCTGGTGATCACACCTGCTGGAATGCCTCTGGAGCAATCAGCTTTCCCAGCAAAGCACCAGAGTCATCCCTTTGGGAGCCCCACGCAAGCACCAGCGTCCCTGGGGTCACAGCCTTCCAAACATTCTCCCTGCTGGAAGAACAACCCCTACCATCCCTCGCAGCTTCAGGGGCTTCAGGATGGGGTCTCAGCTGAAGGAATGTCATCCCTCAGAGGCCAGCAGCTCCAAAGGGATCCCAGCCCACTCAGGACCTGAGTGCCTTGGAAGTACCCACCAGCAGAAAGGAAAATCACTCATTGGGGTGCCTTGGCTAAATGCTCGCATTAAGAAAGAGCAGACAGCAAATCTCTGCCAGGGTGTATTTTATAAGGTGAGAGCACTCTGGGATATTTTTTCTTAGGGTGTTAGGAGACCCACAACCCAAACAAGTCAGTGAAGTTATGTCCTTTCCCCCAAAGCAACTGGCACGAAAGTAAAAAAATCCATCAGTTGGGAGCAGGCGGCAGCGGCAGCAAAAGCCAAGTTAAACACGAGCAGGGTCAGCACGGAGATGGAGCAGCCAACAACTGCAAAGAGGAAATTGGTGACACAGCCGGAGTTCAGGCACCTACAGCCCCAACCTGGCCAGCCAGCACAGCAGTCAGAGCCTCAGAGCCCTGGACCCTCATCCCAGCTCTGCCCGGAGCAGCACCGTGACAGCAAACGCGTCCCTTCACCTCTGTCTGTCCCTCTCTCCCCGTCCCCACGGGCTCCTTGGGGCAGGCACCATCATCACCTCTCAGTCTGCTTGTTGGGGAAGGGGCTGGAGGACCCTCAGCCTCTCTGCCCGGAGCTCAAAACCTCACTCAGAGGAACAACCAGGAAAGGGCACGTTTGAATTAACAGAATTCTTTCATTCGCTCTGTGCAGCACCGGCAGAGGCCTCGTTTCACAAACTCCTCTAGACCAAGGACAGACAAACTCTCCATCTGCACAACACTCAAGTGCAAATTTCCTGACAGGCTCCACACCACGTCTGTCTTGCCTGACTGCCAGAGACCAAACCTGAGCCAAATTTCCTGCAAGCGTTGCTGAGTTTTGCAAGCGTCGAGTCCTCGGAGAGCGGCGTTTTCTGCTTCTCCCTGTAACCTTCAGAGGCAGGGCTGGAGCTTTCATGAAAGCTGAGATTCCCGCTGCTCTGGAGCCAGAGCTTTCAGGGGGAAAGTGAGAGGAACCCCATGGAGATTGGCTTTCTGCAGCGTGGCACTTCACACTTGGGTTCTCTGCTGCCCAAGAGGTTTGAGCTGGAATTCTCCATCCTTGCCTTCAGCAAGAGTTGGAACAGGACCTGCTCTTCTCCCCTCACCTTGCTGGAATTGGATGTATTTTACACCTCTGACATACTGGCACATTTTTTTGATGTCGCCCAGAAAGACTCGAAAGTTTGCTGGTGGTGAGACGGACGGACGGACGGACGGACGGCACGTCCCAAACCCCGCTTTCCCAGGAAAGCCCCCACGGAATAACAACATTGTGCAACACCCACGATAACATCTCGACAGCCTGCACCGATATTCCCCTGGTTTTGGGGAGAGCTGCGGTGTTGCAATCCAGGCTCAGGGTTAAGAGCTGGAGTTTTGGAAAGATCACCCCTGCAAGGAGAGCCACGGAGAGGCTGCAGGCACCCGCGAGGGGCAGGAGCAAACTGGATCTGCTCCCGTGGCTTACGCAGCTGCTGATCTCTCCTGGCCCAAAATGTTCATTGTTTCCCAGCAAAGTTGTGCTGAAAGCACAACAACAAAACAGAATGAAACACCCAAAGTTTAGCACATGGTCATTTTTCCACCGCTGCGCCTCAGGACTTCCCACCACTGCCATGAGCCAGGGCGGCTCCTTTGCTGCCTTCAACCTGATAGACCGAAAGAATAAAAGGGAGAGGGCAGAAATCAAAAATCTCCCCGGCAATGGGAACCAGTTTCAAGGGGAAGCTGTTTTAGGAAACCCAGCCACGTCCAGAAATTACAACCGGTCTCGGCAATTACGGGAAGTAAAACATTAAAAAGCGTGAGGCGAAGTGCATTTGCATCTAAAAGCTCCCTTCGGTGGGGCCGAGAGGCTCTGTCCAACAACAAAGCAGAAAACTTCCCTCTCCAAAACTGTGTTCAGCCTGCTGCCACGTCCCCCTCACAGCTTGCACCCCAAGAGCTGTGGGGTGCAGCCACAGCACCCCTGCACAGACTCCTCGGATCCCTCAACTTGCTGGGCAAGCCCAGCTGGAAGGGTTAATCCATGCTCAGCCATCCCCATCCCAGCACAGCCCCCGGGGCTCCAGAGGGAGGGGGGCACTGGGAGGTTTGGATTTGCTGGAAAGTGGTTCCTGCACACCCAGCCTAGTTCCGCCAAAGCGGGGCTGGTTGTTTTTTTTTTTTTTCCTGCTGCAAAAACAGGTTTGAGTTGGATTCAGAGGCTGCAGGTGGGTGAGTTACCTGAAGGCCATGGGGAGGAAACTCCCACATCCGCTCCGAAGGCACCAGCCTTGGGCTGGCCAAGGAGGGAGGGGAGCAGGGGAGCCTCCTGGGGTAGGGTTTCACCTGCAAACACAGCTTTGTGCCCAAAAGCAGGAGCTGGCCGAGGCTCCGAGCCAAAACTCTGCGAGGGGCAAACTGAAAGGGCCAGGTAGAGCTTTCTAAAGCTCCGAAACGAGGAGCAGGGAGGGAGCAGGGCTGTCCTTGGTGTCTGCAGACAGTGGCGTCCCACCACCGATCCCCTGGACCCTCCATCCTGTAATCCTGCCCTGTCTGAGCTCCTGCTCTTCCCCATCCCTCTCCCCACAAGCCAGGGTTTCACCGGGATGCCAACCATTGCCACCAGCACCCTAGGGATGGGGTACCTCGCTGGTAAAGCCTTTTCTTGCACAGGGCTGGAGTCCGTGAGCGGAGTTCATGGAGAAAAAGAGCCCCTCAGGGACCTCCCAAAGCTCCCGGGGCTCGGGGAGCATCTGAGAGAAGCAACCGGTTCAGAGAGCATCCAAGAGCAAGTGGGGCTACGAGAATAAGGGGCACTTCCAGGGCTTGTTGCACACAAATTCTCCCCAATTTCTGTTGAAATCAGTGGGAAAGCCTTGGAAATGACAGAAAGGGAGCTCGTTGCCCTTGAGAAGGTCCTTGAGAAGGTCACCAGGTACGGGACAGGGACCCTGGACATCCAACTCCTGGCTCTGGGGTTCTCCAGAGCAGCCAAGGTGAAATGCGTGAAATCCCCTGACAGCTCCTTTCCCAAAGGGATCAAATCTCAGGTTTCACGGCAGAAGCAGCAGAGGATTAATCTTTAAGTCAACAGTGGTGCTACCTCTTCACATGGCCCATGCAGAAAACTCTCAGCACAGAGATTCCCTCTCCCTTCTAAGTTTAGAACCTCGACTTCAGCTGGGAAATCATTTTCTGTCGGAGAAGTGCTGGAAAGGAGCAGGTTGGGAATGAAGAGGGGAGACAGCCCTCAAAACACCTGCTTGGAAGACAGACAACATCCCCACAAGCCGGAGTTGGAATGGGCAGGAATCACAAAGCAATTTACAACACAATACAAACACAAATATATTTTTTACCAAGCAAGGGCTTTTCTGGATTCAACGCCAAAGGAAGGGGTTTCCCAGAGGAAAGCTCATTAGGAGTCCTCACCAGTCCAGTACCTTTCCCCTCAATAATAATAACAATAATTAAAAAAATAAAGCAGGGCATGTCCCTTTGAAGGTTGTTTCCTTTCATCCCTCCTCTGCACTGGTGGCTGGGCTGTTCCCTCCGGCTGAGGGAGCAGGCTGGGAGCCAGCAGCGCTCCTGCCAGGGCCCCTGGATGCATCCCGGCCCTCCGGGAGCCCTGCTCCATCACCTCGGGGACAGCTGCAGCCCCTGCCAAGCCAGAGGGCCTGGGAAATCAAGTCCACCCCAATTAGAGCTCAAAGTCCCCTGCGTGTAACGCGGTGCTGGGGCGGCTCCCCCCGGGGTAGGGTGGAGGTTTCTGTCCAGGGAGCACAAAGGAGAAGGGCTGGGGGGGTTTAGGTGGATCTTTTGTGTTGTGGAGGGGTTTTTGTTTGATTTTTCTTTTTCCCCCCTCCCTCAGGCAGAAGTTATTGATTCCCTACAAGACATGCGGTGCCCCATCCCAACCTGAACTCCCTCTCTGATCCTCGTGGATTAAAAACGAGCTGGGCTGGCTGCTGAACGTGGGCATTGTTGGAATCTCTCAGCGCAGAGGCACACAGAGCCTCTTCTGCTTGCCGGGCTCAGTTTTTGCCCATCCAGGCTTGTCTGACAGCAGAGAACTCCATGGAGCCACATCCCAGAGCTGTGCTGGGTGTCGGAGATGGAATCACCAGAGAGGTGACGGGGTCACAGAGCCTCCCCCACCCCACCTCCCCAGGTAACCCTGCCAGTGGCTGAGCCTTGACCCCGTGCACTTCCAGCCCTGTGCAGCCATCCCCCAGCTCCAGGTGGGGACATCCAGCCCTTCCCAGCCCCGGGAATCAGAGGCCACCAGGGCTGATGAGTGAATTCACACCCGATCCTTGCAAAGAGCTCTGCACAGAGGGAATCCCTCGTTTAGGTCACAGCTGGGGAACTCAGAGGAGGTTCTGGAAAATGCTCGGGGGTCATTCTGCTCTGGCCAGCCTTTCCTCCAGCAGCGGGCAAAGCTCCTGCTCCAAACTCATCGTGTCCTCCGCGTGTTTTACTGCTCTGAGCGACGGGGCAAGGCAGAAAGCAGCCCAGGACAAGAGGGAACGACAATCCCTGCCCCCAGAGCACTTATAAACCCAGGAGACAAGATGTAACACGAGGAGGAAACGGGCTGCAGGCCAGAGGGGATGCCATAAAAACAGGAGGTTTCAGAACCTCTTTGCTGTGGGCATAAATCACCGCCCGTCTCTGCCCCGAGCTCGGAGCGCAGCGCAAGAGCTCGCCCGCACCTCCCCACCTCCCCACGGCCCGGAGCAGGGCAGCAGCACCCACCCGTGGCCCGGTGAGAGGGGAAATAAAGGGTGTCCGAGTGCTGGGAACCCCACGGGGCTGCAGGCAAAGGGACAGGGCTGTGCCTGGCCGGAGGGTTCCGTGGCAGAGCCGGGAACGGACGCCGGGTCTCCCAAAGCTTTGATGGAAAGACCTTTCCTCTCCTCTGCCCGCCTGGCAACGAAGGTAAAATCCTCCCCGCATTAGCAAGGCTTAAATAAACCCAACTGCTCCCCAGGACACGTCTGTCACCTCTCCTTCCTCTCTCTTCATCCCACCTGCCTCACTCCACTCACAAACCTGCGACGGCAAAGAAGGGATTTTCCTTTTTCGCCCCAAGAAAGAAAGAGAAGAAGGGTAGGAGCGGGGGGAAGTGGCATCTTCTTTCAAACAAACAAACAAACAGAATTTATCACCGGACACATCCCCAAAGCCTCGGCCCAGGCTGGCACACCAGGCTGGATGCCATAAGCACATAAATAAAGTTTACAGCTCAGCCGGCCTGACCCAGTCCTGCCCCGAGGGGCAGGAGCAGTATCTTGTCATTAGTATGCACAACACATCTCCTTAATGTCTGCTCGTTTGTTCCCAGCCCACTCGGCTCTATAAATCTCCACAAAAGGCCGAGGCAGGGCTGGGGGGAGAGCGGGGCCAGGGGGATGGGAACGGGGAGCTGGGAATCGCCTCCCCGTCCCGGCCAGCCAGAGCCACACGGGCTCCGCTGGAATTCCTCCTTCCTGCCTCCCACCCCTTGGAGGAGAAGGATGGGCGGCTGGGAAGTGCCCGCACTTGCCTGCTGCAGGGGAATGGGATGTGGAATGGGATGTAACCGGGATTTCTGTGTCAGCACAGGTCCAGGTGCTCCCGGCAGGGCAGGAGACGCTGATCCAGCTGCAGCACAGCTTGGAAAAGAAAAGGAATTCTACTGTATTTCCCTTTTTTTTTTTAATGCATTGCAATAAATCATTGTCCACTCTTTCAGACCCTATCACACACCAGTGTTCCCCACGGCACAGGGAATCCCCTTCCCAAAATTCCCTCATCACTGCTGGTCCTTAACAGCACCGTGGGGCTGCTGTGGGCAACAAGGAGGGCCTGGTTTGGGGAAAATTCCTGCCTGGAAAGAGCATCCGGATCAGCACCGGCAGCATCTCCCTTCCCTCCAAACCCAAAGGGAAATGTGACCTCCCACCCACGCTGCAGGGAGAGGGGGATCACGGAATCATGGAGTTGTTGGGGTTGGGAAGGACCTTAAAGCTCATCCCATTCCAACCCCATCCCTGCCCAGTTTTCACCAGCCTGGGCAAACGCAGGTGAGGCACCGCAGGTGTGGAAAAAGGCAAACCCAAACACATTCCCTGGTACTTTCCTGCATGAAATACATCCCTAGAAAACCTGAACTTCAGAAATCACAGTTTTCCTACGATGCACCAAGAAACTTGAAGCCGTGTGCTCGTTTAGATTCCAAATACTCTTAATTTTTCCTTACTTCTTAAATAACGAAGTTGGCAGACGCACCAAATTCACACGTTTTGGGATTCTTTCAACCTTTGAACCCAGCTGAGACGTGGTGCTCCAGCAGCCCCACAGGCACCTCAGCCTCCAAAATAAGGCAGAAATGAGACACATCTTGAGGAGGGGATTTAAGGGCAGGGACTAAACCCAAGAACAAGATTTGAGCTGCAGCTCGGAGCTGATTTGCGACTGGAAGCCCAGGTGTTGTAACCCTGCTCCTTGGCTGCCCTGCATGCACCGGGTGCCTTGAGATTTCCTTTTTGAGCAGCTGAATCAGCAGATCCCAGCAGTTCCCACAGCCTTCCCTGCAGGCTGGCACGGAGGAGCCCGAAGCCAGCACCACCTCTGCACGTTTGTCTGGAGCAGGGTGAAGCCTGGGAACATTTCTGATGTCAGAAGCAATCAGGAGGTGCTGGAAGGTTCCGCAGAGAGCAAAACCGTGATGAAACCACCAGAGATTTCACGTCTCACCACACTGCAGGATTTCACTTCACAACACCGGGAGCCCAGGGGTGTCAAACACGCTCCTGAACATGAGAGAAATTCTATTTAAACAGGGCAAGACCCATCGAAGCTCCTCTGGTGGAAAGGCAGGTGACCTCTCTTCCCTCAGGTGGGAACCCAGCACATCCGGCCTCTGATGCATCTCTCAGATATGCCCAGTGGCTGGGTGATAAGTGACAGGCAATAAAGCTGGTTTTTAACTCTCCTAATTAGCGGGATTGCACTCGTGAGTAATAGGAGAGCGTTGAAGGTGGGGCACATTTTCCATTACAGAGCCCAGGTGGCGTGGATTCCATGGGAAGTGTTTTCTGCTGGATGCAGCCGTGGCAGGGGAGAGCCACGCTCCAGACAAAGCTTCCTAACCCCGAACCCCACCTCCAGACCTCGACAGCCTCCACCCTCCAGCAGAGGGGCTGCAGCTCAGGGGAACATCCCGAATCATCCCTGCCAGCCCCGCGGAAGTTGACCTTGGATTAATTCCACGCCTCTCCAAGCCTTCCCTTCCGACAGCGCTGTGCCACTTGCATCAACAGCACTGGCAATACCAGGTGGATTGGAGGGTGCTGTGCCCAAAAAAAATAAGGAAGGAAATCGTGCAATCCAGCCAAAAAGCTTAGGAATGATTAAGCTCGAGGAACGGCGCGCTCCCGTTCCCAGCTGGAAATTGCTCGGCAAGTTTGGTTCAATTCCACGGAGCGGCAAAGCTGGAGGTTCTGGGACAGGGCAAAACAGGGCCCCAGCAGGAGGGAAATGTCTGGGAGCACCTCCCTCCCTCTCTAATCCAGGCCTCGCACAACCTGCTGTGTTTCCAGCAGAGCAGAACCCATGGAAACAAACCTGGATCTCATGGAAGAAGCTGCTTGTCCAAAATATCCTTGTGCAGGTGGGGTTTGGTGGGACCTGTGTGAAGACTCAGGACAGGGAAGCTTTTTCTCAACAACAAACCAGAGGGAAAAAAATCTCATAGGATGCCTAAAAATGTCTGTGAAGGATTGTGCAGAGCACAAAGGAACAATGGGAGAATCCCACAGCCCTGGCCACAGAAGCTTGGGACAGCCCACGGAATACCCTGAGGTGGAAGGGAGGAGACTCCCAAGGATCATCTCCTTGGGATGATCTTCAAGGTCCCCTGAAACCCAAACCTTTCCATTGTCCAGTCCTGGCCCTGCACAGACAACCCCAGGAAGCTCCCGGACCCAGCACAAGGCCAAGGCCAAGGCAGCACCACCAGGCCAGTTCTGGCCTCGTGGAAGGGCAGCAGCAGCCTGGGAACTCCAGGGCTGACCCAGGCAGGGTCAGAGCTGCCGTCCCAGAGGAGCCTGCAAAGCTCAGCCACTCCCAACACACCAAAAACTCATTTTCAGCCCAACATGGAAACATTTTGGAGTTGCTGGGAGCTCCAGAGGTAGAAACGCACCACAGCCAGCAGCTTCCGGGGAGGTGAAGTGCTGCACTCCTCATCTTTGAGCCCTTCACCTCCAGGACAGCCCAGAGCAGCCACAACCACCCCGGTTTAGGCTGGGCTGCCTAAAACTGCACCCAAACTCCCCCACGAACAGGGATCCAGCCCCAAACTCCTCCTCGCCACCGCTGCCTTCCAGCTGGCAGCTCTCAGCCCCGAAAAAAAAGACAGGAGACGGGAGTGGAAAGAAAAAAAAAAAGAAAAATAAAAACAAATCCCCGCAGATTCTCATCTTCCTGCTGTCGTCTCCCCGAGCCTTTGTTTGGCAGCACAGGTATTTCAGGGGAACAGGATTAGACAGGTCACCGCGGGATCGGGTTACAGACTTTTACCTCTTTCACTGCTCTTCTCAGCACGTAGGCTGGGAACTGACACCGGCAGGGAGCAAGCAGGGGACAGGCAGGGGTGGAGGTGGCAGCCCAACCTCAGCCATCCAGGGATTTGCCGAGTCACCGGGAGCTCGCCCCGTTCCAGGGCCCGGACGGAACAGCCAGGCGGGTTACGATGAGAGGGGGAACAAGCGAAGGGTTTCACCCAACGTGCACAGGAAGCAGAGTAAAAATAATTAAAGGTCTCCTGCTGGAATTGTGTCTTCAAGGGCTTCATTTTTCCCTGCAATTCAGAATTCCAGCAGAGCCAGAACCCCTCGGTATCCTGAGCATCTGGATCTGTGAGGATGCAGAGTTTGGAAAGTTCTGGGACCTTCCAGGGCACTTTTGTGGCCATGGAGCCCTGTGGTTTCAGCCGTCAAAATTTCATTTTAACGTGATTTTCCCTCAACCAGGGAGGAGGTTTGTTCTGTCTTCAGCCTCTCCTTTAATTTTTATCAAGTTCAGGATCCCTCAGTGCCTCTGCTGAGCCCGACAGCCAGGTCTGAACACAAAGACAGTCCCAGGTTTTGATGGGAGACATCAAGAAATGGAGCCCACCTGGTAAAAGATGTGTTGAGCTTGTTATAAATTCGAGCTGTTCGTGCTCATTGGGATTTTTTGGGACAGCACAGGAGGGTTTGTGTTCCCAGTGCTCCCTGTCCCACCCCACCTGCACAGGAGCATCACACAAATCCTTTCATTCAGGCTGGAAGTGTCTCAAGTGTCAGCACTAAAAGTTTAAACTGAACTTTTTGTGTCCTTTCCAAGGCAGGATATTCTCTGATTCCATGATTTTCCTTGGAGCCAGCACTACTCCTGCTAAATACTGACTCTTAATATGATCAATACTCAACTCTGAGTGTAATAATCTATTTTTCCTCCCCATGAGACACCCCAATTACTGAATTAATTATAATTAACCTCAAAACATGAGGAGCATAAAGGGATTAAATGACTTTCCCAGATTTCTACAAGACAGCCAGGGAACAACCCAGCCTCCTTTTCCAGAGCAGAGCAGTGCCCTAATCAATGATCCATTCTTCCTCTCTTAACGCCTCAAACGACAGGGCAAAAATAATTAATTACCAAATAAATTATTTAACCAGCTTGGCGCTTTTTTTTCCCCTTGTTCACCAATTACCTTTACATTCATTAACCTGGTCAGCACCTCCTTGTTCCAAGGTTTAGGATGCCCAGGTGTGCCCAGGACTGTGGTTTCTGCCACTGAAGTCACCCCTGGGTGACACGTGGGACATCAGCTGGACCTTGGGGACAATTCCCACCTCATCCTACTCCTGATCCTGCAGCCCAGCCTAAATTCCCACCTCATCCTACACCTGAGTCCTGCATCCCAGCCTCAATTCCCACCTCATCCTACACCTGATCCTGCAGCCCAGCCTTCCAAGGAGCACAAGTCTCCAAAAAGTCCTGGACTCCAAGGCAGGCAAGGACTTGGCACAAAACACAACATCCAAATCTGCAAGGTTTACGAGTTCAAACCACCAGACCAATTCTAAATGGCCACCAAGATCCACCTCAAGCAAACCCCCAGGAGGAAAATGAAATTACCCCTGTTTTCCAAGGTGTGCCCCACCTCCCAGCTCCAGGAGAGACACTGCTCCCGGGATGCAGAGAGCAAAATTTGGAGAGGTTTCCCTCAAATAACATCAACCTCTAACATCAGCCCAGGGTCTAATCCCCAAGGGCACCTTGGAGGGTTTTATTTGTCTCAAAACATCTGAAAAAAGCTCTGAGTCATCTCCATTTGACCAACTCGTCTTTCCCAGTCAGAGGAATAATAAAAACAAACGGGTGCGAGTTGCACACCAAAAAACCCAGAGTTTATCCCCCCATGGAAAGAACCACGAGCCAAACCCCTCATTTCTTTAATCTCATCCTTACAGAATGTCCAATCCCCGGTTTGGGATGGTTTCCTCACACCCAAACAGGAGAAGCCTTAATTATCCCTTTCCAGAGCTAAACGCTCTTCCCATCCTGGGGTTGTTTCCCGAGTCCCTTTCCTACACGGCCACCACAAACCGAGCACAGGTTCCCTCCTTCCAGCCCTCCAGGGACACCTCAAACCACACGGAAACCGGGGGAGCCCAGAGTTTTGGGGAAGGACCAGAAGGGTGGGGTTGCCATCCCTGATGGGCCTGGGACTGCTGGGAACACGCCGGCTCTGAGCCAGGGCCCTGCACAGCTCCACAACCGCTCCAGACATCCCAGCACATCCCAGAACACCCTGGTTAATAAAGCTCCCGAGATAAAGACAAACCCGATGGTTCTCACAGGCTTCGGCTGGGTAATTACCAGCCTATCACTTCTGAGCTAATTACACACGGCTAAGGATGTCATTAGGCGTAGATGGAAAAAAACACGGCACTGGAAACAAATCTCTTCTGCCCTTAGCTGGCTGGCAGCTAAACATTCCCAGAGAAAAGGTGGGAAGCCTCCACTTAACTGGTGAATGCGTTGTGAAAGACTTCCAAGATCACCAGTTCCAACCTTTGAGCCATCCCCACTTTGTCACCCAGACCAAAGTGCCACATCCAGTCGTTCCTCGGACACCTCCAGGGACGGGGACTCTACCACCTCCCTGGGCAGTGGGGGCATTTTCCAATGCTTGAAAATCCTTTCCGCGAAGAAATTCCTCCTGGTGTTCAACCTGAACCTGCCCTGGGGAAGTTTGAGCCTCATTTTCGGCTGATCAATAAAGATAAAAAGCCACCATCACACGAATCCCACCTGCAGCCCTGCAAATCCTGCACAGTTTCCAAAGCAGGTGTTTAGGACCTGCACCCAAGAAGCCCCCACAAGGAACATCACTCCCCCAATCACCCCCCTGTTATTTTAAGCAGGTAATTTTGGGAAAGAAAGCCCGAGAATCGAGAGGAACTGTGTCAAGCTGCAGCCATTCACAAATGCCAAACAGATGCACACACCATCCTCTGGGATGATGTGTGAGACAGGCCAGGGCAAACCCCAGCAAATGCATTTCCGAGCTCAGTGCCTGAGGGCTGGAACAGGTAGCAACAGCCAGGGAGGGAAGGGAGGGGAAAAAAAAAAAATCACAGTTATAAAAAGCAACTGTCGGAGAAAACACTTGGAAACGAGGAGGTGAGAAAAGTGACAGTGGTGAAACCAGGGAGGTGCTGGAAGGAGCCGTGTGCTGTACCCAGCCCGTTCCTGGAGAACAGCCCCACAAACAGCCCAGCACGCAGGGATTTGTCCCCAGGATGGACCCCCAGCCTCCCTGGGAGCTGCTTTTCCAGGATCTGCTGTGGCCAGGAGGGCTGGACTGGGTGGGATCAGCTGGGTCAGCAGTGACAGCAGGGCTCTCGGAAAGCTCCCTGCTCTCATTAAACACCTCCGGGGTGGAGAATTTACTCTCTCCTTCCTCACAAGCTGCTCCAGCACTTAAAGCCCAAATTAAAACCCCCACACTTTCCTTCCCAGTGGGAATTTGGCTGTCGCCAGCCCTGGGTGTCTCTGGGAGCGTCCGTGCATCCAACACCTTCTTGGAAAGGTGCATCACCTCATCCCTGAGCTCTCACCCCGTTCAGCTGCTGCTTCTGGACTGAGTCAATCCTTAAAATATCTGCCATCCCTGTGTCAGGCATGTAAATTAGTGCTTAAGCCCTGATGCCTTGTGCCCAATTAAAGATTCATCTCCAGCCAGGACAAGGCTGCCAGGGAGGAGCCGCTCCCAGGCCGAGCCTCACGGCTGGTCCTTGCTGCAGAAAAATTCACCCCGTTCCAGTAATTCCTGCTGAAAATCAGAGCCGTTCCCCACGTGCAGCCACAGGGAGACCCCGGCTGCGTTTCCACGGAAGGACAGAAGCCTCAGAGGGGGTCTGTCCGTCACCAGCTGAAGGGCTGGAGGGGACAGGAATTCCCACCCACCACCACCTCTCCAAGCAGGGCAGAGCTCCTCCAGCAGCTCAGGGGCGTTTTGACCTTTGGGAACCCACCCTGGCACCCCCCAGCCGGAGGAATGTGGCAGGGGCAGTCCTGGCAGCCCACGGAAACCTCTGGCTTTGCACCAAATGCAGAACTGAAACCATTTCCAAGACACTTTCTGCCCCTCCACGCCCATCCTGCACCATGGGAGGCCAATAATTATTTACCCAGCGTTATATTAAATAAAGAGCCCAAAAAAGAAAAAAAAAAAAAAAAAAGAGAGGGTTTTAGGACAGGCAGAACTACTTATCATTTCCTTCAATCTAGGGCTGGGTTTTGGAGAGTCATTCGCCTACAGGTGACTGACAGCAGGGTTTGATGATGAAACACTGTTTGCAAAAACATCTCGCCTAAAAAATGGTCCCAGCAGAGCCAACAAATTCCATCAGCTGACCTGGCATTGCCACACCAACCTATTGCTCATGGGTAAACCAGTGGTGGGGTGAGATCGGGGGCTGATTTCACTGATAGTCTCCAAAATCCTGCCACGAGGGAGGTCAGCCACTGCTTTTAATTCAGCCTGTCCCTGGAGAGGCAGGAATCTCGCCAGGAATCCCGCCAGGGATTGCAAGGCACAGCAAGAACGGGGCCATCCCTGCAAGCCCAGGCCAGGAGCCCGAGGTGCCCGATGGCCCTGGGCACGCTGCCCCTTCCCAGGGGCTGGAGCAGGGAGCAAACACCGCGCAGGGACAAGACTGGACACGCTGTTCCCTCTTGGTGGTGGCTCCGGATGCTGCCAAGGAGCAGCTCTTTGGAAAAATCCCCGTTCCGAGCGCCCCAGACAACGGCAGCGCAAAAGCACAGCAGGATTTCCTCCTTTCCCACGTTTTGCAACGTGCTGGCAGGAGGGAGGCAGTGTTCCTGTTCTGCACGGGGAAAACAGGGAGACAGACGGGTCAAGGGGTTCTGAGGACCACCAGCAGCACGGCAAAACTCGGGAGGTCTCTGCATTCCAGGGCCCTGCTGAAGTCTAGCACAGCATCGTGTTTTTAAAGAGAGAAGCCCCAGAATGCTTCAAAACTTAGACTGAGCTCAGAAAGCAGCACACAAGGGCATCCTTGGAGTTAATCATTCCAGCATCACACTTAGATTAAAGTTTAAGGCAATTATTTGACAATTCCTAAATAGCAGCAGGTCAGTAAAACACCCTTTTCTAGACTGAGTGATCCACAAGCTCAGTTTTGCTACGCCCAGCACCTACCAGGTCGGATATCACAGAATCCCACACTGGTTTGGGTTGGGCAGGACCTTAAAGCTCATCCCATTCCACCCCTGCCATGGGCAGGGACACCTTCCACAGGCCAGGTTGCTCCAAGCCCCGTCCAACCTGCGCTTGGAAAGCCCCTTTAAAAAGGGAGGCTTTTAAAAGGGCTTTTAAAGCCCATTGTTAATGGGGTTTTGCTCTTTAAAAACCCTCCTGAATATCCAGAAAGCCTCATCAAAAACGAGCAAAGCAATAAATGCCACCCTTTCACCTCGGCGCGCCAAGGACGGAGCATCTCCCCCTGCAGCTCCTGTGCTTCCCTCGGGAGCCAAGGGAGAGGGCAGGCAGCCCACAGCCACCCTAAACTAAAAGTCCAAGGCTGTGGGGTTGACTTATCCACTCAGATCAGCTTCTTCATTCCTCCGTGACTAAATCAGCTGTGACAGGTTTGGCCCGGGCTACATCCAGCAGCCTCCTGCAGAAGAGTTTCCAGATGCTGCAGGATTAACCCCGCTGATGCACTCCGTCAATCCCAGGGCCACCCATCCCGGTTCCAGAGCCCCCGGGCACTTTGAATCAGCCCAAGCCGGGTCCGCCCTGCTCACACCCCTGGGAGACCTCGGGCACGGATCCGCAGCGGGCTTTGGAACGGACAGAACTTTTAAAAAAGGGAAATAATTTCAAAAGAAAGCTGCGCAAGGTGGATGTTTCGGGGCAGGGCGGGTGATTAGCCCCGCTCGGGAGTTCCGCGGGGGAGCCGCCCGTGAGGTGCAGCGCGGTGCTGCCCGGAGGCTTTCCCTAAATGTTGCCGTGGTGCTGTGTACACAGGGCTGTCCCGGCCCTGAACCGCGCTCCCCAGCCGGGCAGGGGCGCCCGGCTGCGATCCCTGCGTTGGGATTGT
The DNA here is from genome assembly GCA_013400975.1 of Atrichornis clamosus. Taxonomy (NCBI): domain Eukaryota; kingdom Metazoa; phylum Chordata; class Aves; order Passeriformes; family Menuridae; genus Atrichornis; species Atrichornis clamosus. Next base: position 48,174 of record WBMZ01010390.1, read on the forward strand.
CTGGGAAGCACAGCGGGGATTGGTGGGGCTGGAACCTGAGCATCCCGCGGCTCCTGCTCCCCCGCCATCCCACCAGGAGTGCTGAAAACGTGGGGAAGAGGAGCTGCTGGGACAGCAGGGCTGGCACAACACGGCTCTGCACAGATCCCGGTCCTCCCTGTCTGGGAGGAGCTGGGCGCTGGGAGCACCGGGAAGAAAAAAAAAATTCTTGGAGGTTTTAAAGATTTTCTTAAAAACGAAATTCGCAAAGTCCAACCAGAAACACCCTTAGGTGGTGAGGGGCTCCCGGGGGGCTCCCGGGAGGGACCTTCCCTGCAGCTGGGAGAGGTGGGAGGTGGCCGGAGGGAGGTTTGAGGGGGGGGGGTCACTCTCAGAGAGGCCCCCCAGGTGCTGAAGGACAAATGGACCCGTTCACGTGGTGGGATGGGCTTGCAATGATTTTCCAGGGAGTCTGGAGGAGCAAATTCAGCAGATGCTCCACAGCAGCAACCCAGCTGAGCTCCCTGGATCCTGCACCAGCCTTCCCACACCTGAGCAAGGACAAATCTCCAGGAACAGGCTGGGAAAAGCACCGGGACAGAACCAGACCGGGACCACTCCCAATGCCAAAGACTCCTTCATGCTTTCCCTGCAGGAAACTGCAGTCCCAGGACTCGGCTCCTATGGATAACCTCCCCCTCAGCACCCTGCATCCCTGCAGGGAAATCCCTAAACATCCAGCAGATCACCAAGGCCACTGGAGAATGTTCCTCGTTTTCCTACAATTCCCAGGAGCTGTGAGCAGCTGGGTCCTGCTGCTGCTTGAGGTGAAGAGAGGAGAGGATGTTCCCTGTGGGCAGCAGAGGACAGGGCATGGAACAGGGCCCTTTGGAGAAGGAATCTTCCTGCTAAGCTGGTTCTCCACCAGCCTGGGATCCCACGGGTCTGAAGCAGTTTTGTTGAAACTGGCAAGTTAATTAGTGTGGGGGTGAAAAAGAGAAAAAGAAGAAATCTCCAGAATAATTTAGGAAGATACATGATTTCGAAGTTAATGGGAGAAATATTTTAATTGTGGTGTTTAACAAGCTATGACTTTGCCAAAACGTTCTCTTGGGGAGGCTGCACATTTCTTCCCTGAACTTCAAGCAAGGGAGAGGGAAGGGGGGAAAGCAGAGGAGGAAAACCACGGAAAGGAAGAGGAGCAGCAGGAAAGGATTTGGCAAAAGCAACACAAACTTTTCAAGCCCCTGCTCAGCCATCAGCTGATGTCAAATGCAGGCAGAGCAGGGAACTTCACCTCAGGGCTCTGTGGTGACACAGGCTGAGGATTTGGGTTAGATTCAGATGGGATATCGGGAAGAAATTCCTCCCTGTGAGGGATGGAATTCCCAGAGCAGCTGTGGCTGCCCCATCCCTGGGAGTGCCCAAGGCCAGGCTGGACGGGGCTTGGAGCACCCTGGGATAAGGGAAGGTGTCCCTGCCCACGGCTCTGGATGGGCTTTAAGGTCCCTTCCGACCCAGACCATTCCAGGATTCCCTGCAGGCTCTCCCTCAGGCACGTGGGTGCCACGTTGACTGCGGAGCCCTTGGCAGCACCGAGGGCAGGAAGTTTTTCCCTTTGAAGGCAGCTCCTGGGGGTGAGATTTGTTTTCTCTGCACGGCTCAACAGCAATACCAATTTCCTCCTCAAAGCTGCAGCCCTGGCTCCTGTCAGCTCAAGTTTCTTTCCTGGTGAAGTCCCTCCACAGCAGCCAAGCCTCTCTTCCTCCTGGGAACCCCTTGGACTTGCTCAGTGTCCCTAAATCCCACTGCCACCAGACAACGCCACAAAATCAGTATCAGTTTCAGCTTGATATAAAACCTCACCATATCTGGCAGATGATTCACTGATCCACATGACCTCATGACAGGTCCTCAGGTCTTTATTAGCCCTGAATCACATCTGCTCATAAATACCAGAGGGTTTTTTCACACCTTGTATTATTACAGGTCCAAAGGAGGACTCATTTCGGCTGCCCTAGAAAAATATTTCCTCCTCCTTTCAGCTTCTGCAGGATTCCAGGAAGGGCCCAGCGGCAGAGCCTCCCCACAAACACATCACTGCATCCCTTGGGACTTCTGGTTTCAGCTACAGTTGGAATAATTAAAAAGTTAAATAACAGGAGAAAGAGAAAGTGGACGAAAATAAAAACCAGAGTCATTGTTTGCCTCCTCGTGTTGGTTTTGAGATGATATCAAGCTCCAAAGCAGGAACTCAAACAGCAGGGACTCACTTTGATAAAACACATCCTTCCTCCCTGCAGCCTGTGATCCCATTCCCCTGGAGCAAGGGAGACTGGGATTTCCAGCCACGCAGAGGTGCCAAACATCTCCGGGCTGGCAGATCCCAGCACCATTCCCTGCTCTCCTTGGGAGCCCAGACCCACCAGAGCCGGGCCGGAAGAGCAGCTGCCATCAGAATGAAGGGGGATGGACACGGGACTGCTTCCAGAGGGGCATCCAGAGCCCCGAGTTTTCCAGAAAACCGTGAAAGTCAAAGTTCCGGCACAGGAAGTGATCCCTCAGCCCTGAGCGAGTGGTCGGGAACTGCAAGCAGCCCACAAGAGCTTCCCCCTCCCGTCCTTTGCAGGAAGCAATTGGGTGGTTTCCCCTCTGCCCGGGGGAACAGCAGTGAGCCACGGGAGGAAACAGAATTCCACGGAGCCAGTGTGGAAATGCAGGCTGCACGTCCAGGAGCCCAAAAAGCCCCAAATCCTCGGCCTGCCACCCTCAGCTCCCCACACCACAACCTGCCACAACCAGCCAGGACTGGCCCCCCTGTGCCACCTGTCAGGCCTGGAGAAGACCCTGTTATCCACAGCTCCCAATTGCCCAAAACTGGAGGGAATTGTTGGGCTTGGCCCAGCTCTGAAACCCGGTGCCCTAGGCTCAGGGGCTCCCTGGGAGTGTGGGATTTCAGAGGAGACCAAAAACAGCCCAAACCCAGCAAAACTCCAGGCTGGAAGGAGGCTTCGAAAGCCTTCCCCAAGCTGCATTGTTGCTTTTTGATCTCGCCCCCTCCTGCTCAAACCATGGGAGCAAAGCCCCAGTCAAGAACTGGGCGCTGGGACAAAGCGCTGCTGGTGCAGTCCCACACCTCTGGGGGGGCGGGTGCAGCCCTGCCTGGCTTTTTCCAGCTCTCCCCCATCCCAGGAAAACCCAGAGTTTTGGAAAGCAAAGGGAAAACCTCGGGAATAGGGGCAGGATGCATCTTCAACACCGCTGAACACCCATCGGGGGAAACCTCCCCGTAAAACCTGCAGAAGCCAGGTGCCTCAAGGAATGGGGACTGGGCTGCTCAAATTTGGCTTTTTCCCCCCTCCAAGTGGACACGGAGAAAGTTTGGCTGCTTTAAGAAGCCCCAGAGCTGCAGCAGTGTGTGGGCAGCTCCCTGCTGGATGCACACACGGAGCACGGGACGGGGGGGTTCCCGAGAGACCCCAAAACTGCACCAGGAAACATCCGAGGGCTGGAGCCAGGACTGGAGCAGGGATTAAAGCCCAGCGCTGGCCTGGTTATTTATTTGTTTTCCATTTACCAGCACCAGCCCCTTTCTGCAGGCTGGGTAGGCACAGCTCCCTGGGAAGCTGGACACGGACGGGCTGGGATGAGGCAGGAAGAAAGGAAATCATCCCACTGCACAGAGCTTTCCCCACGGGAGGCTGTTCCACCCCTTCCCTCTCTCCTTGGCAAACCAGTGACCCCAACCTCCCTCTTTTACTGCAGCCTCCTTTTGTTCTGTGCCACATCCAAGGGAAATATTGGGATGATGCTTTCCCCTGGCCAGGCTGCGCTTCCCAGGAAAGCCTCCAGGACACCTCCACCTGGCACTGGGGGATGGAGGCACTGCCCGTGCCACTGCTGCTGGCTGAGGCAGCCCTGGGAAGTAGCACAGGGATCCCAGAGTGTCCCCCCTCCACCAGGACCAGCTCCGGGAGCTCCCTGGAAAAAGCCCGGAGCGCGAAGGAGTTAAAACCCCCTCATTGCTGAGGGATTTCTCCATAATCTGCCCACATGTCATGGGGATCAGGACTGTGGGTGGTAGTGCAAGCCTGTGGCAGTCGTTCAGGCCCACGGCCCAGCACCTGACTGGCTCACAAAACCCTCTTAGCCCAGCACTTTTCAAATTTAATTAAGAGGCACCTCTGACGAGCTTAACGCCGCCGCTGTGCCAGCCCCAAAGCTCTCCCAGGAGTTTGCCAGAGGCAGGAGGGAGCAGGGACACTTGGCCAGCACAGGAAGGGGCTGCAGGGTTTCACCCAAGCCACAAAGGAAAGGCAGGAATGGGGGGAAAAAAAAAAAAAAAGGAAAAAAAAAAAAGTGATGCTGAGAGCTCGGGGTCAGATTCTTTTCTGTAGAGGTAATGGGGGAGCCAGGAGGAAATTCAGGTTAATAAAAAACGGGCTCTGTTGGTTAAAGTTTGCCAGCCCAGGGCATCTGCTCACCCTGGGATGTGGCAGATCAGCCCCTGCTCCGTGGGGCTCCCATGGCAGAGCTGCTGGTGGCCCTGGCAGGGGACACAGGGAGCTCTCCCGCTGGGAAAACTCCTGCTTTTCACAGCTCAGGTGCATCCATCCTCAGGGATGGCGTTCATCCCTCCTCAGCCATCCTGGTGCCATTCAGGTAAAGCCTGAACCACAGGGGATGCCAGCACTATTTTAATGTCTCTCCAGGAGAATTTATCCCAGGAAAAGCAGCTCCAGGCAGGGCAGGGACCACCAGTTTGCCCTTTTAAAGGTGAGAACCCCAGAGCACCATGCAGGAGGAAGAGCCCCTGCTAACACAAACACCCTAAATAGACTCATTCCTAAAATTAGTCCTGGGCCAAGCTCCCACGTGGAAGTTATGTCAGGAACTGCTCACTCAATTACCTGGATGACAGGAGCTCTGTGCCCTGACTTGAAACTCAAAGTCTTGCTTTGAGGTTGGGTTTCAGGAGTTTGGGTGTCTCTCCCCTCCACCCCTGTATTTTTGGCTGCTTGGCAAAGTCACCCAGAGCAGGAAATTAGGAAGAGAAACAGTCTGGGTGTCAATAGTTCCTGGGTCTGTTTACCCAGGGCTATTTGCACGAGATAATGGCTCACAAGTGTCCCACCTCCTCCACTCTTCCAGAGCCAAATGATGTCATGGAAGTGGCATCCAGAGCAGGAGCCAATATGAACCAACATAACCCAGGCCCGGCAGGAAACTGCTCAGGAGCCTCCACACGTGCACGGAAATGGAGCTCCCCTTCTCCTGGGGCTGCCCAAGACATGGAACAGAGCTCCCCTGCTTCCCAGACTGCCCAAGACATGGAATAGAGCTCCCCTGCTTCCCAGACTGCCCATGACATGGAATAGAGCTCCCCTGCTTCCCAGGGCTGTCCACGCCATGGAATCAGCTCCTCTTCTCCTCAGGGCTCTCCCTCACATGGAATAGAGCTCCCCTCCTTCCCAGGACTGCCCCTCACATGGAATCACCTCCCTTTCTCCCCAGGGCTGCCCGTCTCCAGGACAGAAGGAGAATATGTCCCTGACCCATCCCAAACGGCCTGGAAAGATCCCCGGGGAGGAGAGGCCTCCACACAGGAGTCTGAGCCAGCCCAGGGCTCACAAACACAACTGCACACAGGTAATTCCAGGAGTTTTGCCTTCCAATGAGCCCAGTCAGGGCAATTAAGAAGCAAGTTTGCCAAATGTGGAAACCAGCCCGAGCTCTGTGTCCCTTTAATTGCTCCTGGTCGGCGGCAGCCATGGCAGCAGGAATGCTGCTACACCCACACACGTCCAAGCACATTCCCTCAGGGAGCTGCTGCCCAGCTGGGGGAACTTGGACAAGGATCATTGCTGGGAAATGGTCCCACATCCCACCCCGGAGCTGCAGCGGGCTGAGCACAGCCAGGAGGGTCCCGCTCGGAGGGGACCCCAATGAGGAAAGGGATCCCCTTGTCCCGGGTGGATTCCCAGGCCTCACACAGGCAAGGACAAAGTGGGAAGCTGGCATTCCCAGCTCTCCGTGCTCCCAAACTCTCTGGGACTGCCGGGCCAGGCCTGCATGATCTGTCCTTGGCAGCCTTCAAAAAGAAACATCTTGCCATTTTATCCCACTATTTAAAAAAAAATAAAAGCCAAGAGGGAGGTGGAGATGCGAGGGGGGGATATCAGACGATTAAATATCCCCAGCAGCCCAGAGAAAGAGGAGGACAGGAACACGGGAACAAAGGGAGGGGGGGCGAAATCTGCTTTTTATTATTAAACTATTCTCTCAAATTTCTAATAAGCAGGTTGAAGTTTAAATTACAAGATCTGTAACAAAGTCAGAATCCAAACAGTTCGGGAGCCTGCAGATAACAATCGCCTCTCCCCAGATCGCTTTCAAGCCCTTTTCTGCAGAGACAAAGCTCCCTTTGAGAGGGGCACAGGCACCTCGGGGGTTTCATTTCCCTCAGCCCTCGAGCCCCAAAGACACCAGCAGGGAGAGCAGCAGATCCTGCACCTGCAGGAGGACGGCACAGACCAGGAGCAGGAGCGCTGGAAAACGGAGGATTCACGGCAGCCCAACCCCTGGAAGTGCAACCCGAGCCCCTGCTCAACACAGCTTGACAGATCTCTCGGATTTGGGAACAAAAATGAGGAGAATGAGGACCCCTGAGTGCACACAGGGGGCTGTCAGACCTGGAAGCTGCTGGGGAAACAGCTCTGGTCCCACAGTGGCAAAAGCAAGTTTGGATGCTCTGGAGGATAATGCCAGAGCCAAAGGATGTGCCACAGCCTGTCAGAGGTGGGATTAAACCTGGGAGCATTCCTTCTATGGGAATGTGGCAGGAAGGATGGACCAGATCCCTGGTAAATAAAAGTTCTCAGGAAATTTAAGGGAAGAGACCTTTGACAGCGAATTGGGAAGGTGAGATTGGGCTGGGAGAACCAGCAAGGGATGAGCAGGGAGCACCCGGCGCAGACAGTAGTGCAGTCTCCAACTCCAGCACCACAGCCCCCAAATGGATTGAAGGATCTGCAGATCCCAGTCTGATTTCTGCTAATTCCTGTGTCACAGGACCTCTGGTCTCTGTGTGCACGGCTGACACAGGGTGACAGAGACACCCCAGCCCCACTGCCAGCTGTGGGTGCGGATGTGCCAGACCCATTTCCAGAGCAAACCCATGGATTGTGTCACCCCAGGAGCCTCGAGTTGCTCCTTTCCCAGCTCCCACCAGCTGCTGGTGAGAGGAGCCCCAGCTCCCCTCAATCTGTGCCCCCAGGAGGCACCAGCACTTGGGCTAATTGGGGTTAATTAAGCAGGTGCAATAGCGCATTGCGCCGTGCCACAACCAGCAGATTTTCAGGAGCCAGCTGGAGAATCCTGACTCCAAGCACAGGCCCGGCACTGGCATCCCTCGGGATCAGCTGGCCGGCAGGAGATGGCAAACACAGCATCCCCTCCATCCCCAGCCCGGGAAGGGAGGACTCGCCTGGAGCTGTCACCCCTTCCACCCCTCCCCTCGCCCAGCCTGCTCCCTTTCTGCCGCGAGGGAGGAGGAGGAGGAATTCGCTTTCCCCGTGGGTCTTCCCTCGCTCCCAGCTCGGCACTGAGGCCGATAATCACCGCTGAACAGCCTTCCCCATTCCCATACTCGCCAGCCCGCCCTTCCCAGTGCCTCCGGAGCGGGAGCCAGGACCAGGCACCGGGGCCACGGGCAGGCCGAGCTTGAGCAGGTGAGCTCCAGAGGGATGATGCACACACACGATCCAGCTGCAGGCACAGCCCTGCCAAAACCAGCAGGGATTTTCCTCATCCTCCCCTTCCCAGGCGTGTTTTGTCCCACCTGCCCGGCAGCTCACGGAGAAGCCGGCGAGGCAAAGGAAAGGATTTCCCAGCACTTGTGGCACCTGCATCCACCAGTGCACGGCCACCAGCACAGGGATTCCTGCTGCTTGGCACCAGGGAAGGGCCTGGATCAGGGAATAAAGCTGGGGAGATCAGGGAACAAAGCTGGGGACGATGCTGGATCTCTTTTTGCTGAGTGCAGGGACCTCAGGACAGCCCCCACTCCATCCCTGACTGCTCCCCTCGCTGAGCAGAGCTCAGGCAGCAATTCCACAGCTCGCACCTTGGCAAAGCCAAGGACAAACCAACATCTCCTGAAGCCTCTCCTCTGCCGGAGCCAGAAATTGAGGCTGAATTTCCCCCTCCCCGTGGTGCCAGAGCCCAGCACTGCCCAGCATCGGAGTTGTGTGTCCCACCTGTCCCACTTCAATGCCACTGGCGCGCACACACCAAAAAAAAAAAAACCAAAACAAAACAAAAAACAGAGAAAATGCCCTGGACCAGCATTTGGGACAGTTTTCCCAGGAACACGCTGTGCCCAGGACCTTCACCCTTGCCCACGCACCAGTTGTGGCTGAGAGAGCAGCTCGAGCAAACAGCCTGGGAAGGGGGAGGAAGGAGATTTAATTCCTGCTCTGCCAACAACCTATATATCACCCAGGAAAACTTCCCCCGCACCTTCCCGGCCCAGCCTGCCTTCACAGTTCCTCTAATTAATTCGGGAGAAAATTAATTACAGCAGGACTTTCAGAAGCACAGCATCTAATGACCACCCTCCTCTGCTCCAAACCAGATCATCTCAGGCTCCTGCCAAACCTGGCTCTGCCGCCTCCCCCTCCCCAGCCCAGCACAAAGCCCTGCTCGAAATGAGGCAGGGAAAGAGTCTCTTGGCAAAAGCGAATCCGAGCACTAAGGTCAGGCCCTGAAAAACAACAGCACTGCCTAAAGAAACCCCGGCGTTAATCCCGTCATGCTTCCGCCAAAGATTCCCCTTTTCAAGTGTTTTCTTCCTGGTAAACAAAGTTCTCTCCATTGGGCTGTGAATTTTAGGACATGGTTGCTTAGTAATGCCAGGCTGCAAACCAGGAGGTTTGTCCTCCCCCCGCGCCCTCCCCAGCCTGCAGGGGATAGCTCAGGGTCCTCTGAAGGAATCCAAAAGGAATCGGAGTCTCAGCGCAGGGCAGAGCTGATTTTGCACCGCGATTATTCCAACCTGGAGCACAGTTTTGCTCCTGATAGTTCGGATTTGTGTGCAGGGAAGGTGCTCTCCCCACCCCTCCGCTGCAGCCAGCCCTGCCCACCTCTGGCTCTCGGGGATGCTCCCAAAAGTGTGTGATGCTGCGTGCCCAAAGCCCAGGATCTGCAGCCCCCACCAAAGCACCACTCCAGGCCTGCCCATGGACCTGCTGCCCTCACCCAGGGGCTGGAGCAGCTCCTCCCTGGTGCCACCTCCCTGCCCAGCTGCAGGAGCGACTCCCGCATGAATCCCTGGGCTCCCTCTGCCCTCACTGCCCATATTTCCAGGACTCTGCTGTCCCCGGGGTCGGTTGCACCATCTCAACCCTACCCACACCCAGGCTGGCACCCCGCAGTCACCCTTCCCCCGAAAGCCACGTGGCCCCACCCGTGCCAGCCACGGAACAAAAAAACTCATCCCCTTCCCATGGAGCAGCTCCTCCTCCAAGCATCCTCCACACTGCACCAGGGAGGATGAGCTGGGGCACCAGGCAGGGTGGGAGGCGAAGGGAAAACACAGGATGGAAGTGCTGGAGCCATCCCAGCGTCCCCAATCCTCCTCTTTTATCCCAAGTAAGGTGAGAGGGTCCCCGAGGGCACTGCACAGGAGCTCAGCTTTGCAGGAGCCCTGCTGGCACAAACAGCGAGTGAAACGCTCCCTCTGCCTGCCCCAGTTAAATCCCGGGATGGTTTCAGCCGTGCTGGAGCCCCGGAGGACACAGGGATGCTCCCGGCCCACAGAGGAGGCCCCTCCAGGCCGTGGGCTCCCGGCAGTGCCCACAAGGAGAGGACAAACACCGGCGCCGCTGCCCAAAGGGCTCCTGGCAACCTGTGTGAGGCAAACAATCATCCTCAGCCTGGCCTGAAACGGGTCAGGAGCCTTTCAGTGCCCAGGCTGGCACAGCCTCTGCTTCCAAAGCCCCGATCCCGCCGCTTCAATCGGAGCTCGGCGCCAGAGTCCAGCTGGCCCCGACTTCACAGCACCCCCCAGGACGCCCCGGCTGAGCAGCTCCACGATGCTCCTGGAGATCCCACAGCTGCTTCCAGTCACCCCCCAGCCCGGCAAACCCCACCTGGGCACCCACTGCCTGCCATCCCCAGCCCCTCTCCTGGCAGGAGCATCCCGGCACTGGCAAAGGTTTGGGAAGTTGTTCAGCTGGATCAGGGAGCTCGGGGGAGCCTCTGGGGAGAGGTTTGTTCCAGCTCCTGGCTGGCCCTGCCAGTCCCACTCAGCCATTATATAACCCCTGAGAAACGCCTTGGCCCGAGTGGCAAAGAGGGCACTGCCGGCAGCCGGGGCTGGTGGGGAGCAGGGCTGCCCCCCAAGGACACCCCACGCATTTTCACCCCAGTTCATCCCCCCATGGGTGGCTGCCTCCCAGCACAGACACGATTTTAGGAGACCAAAGCAAGCCTTCACTTAGATCAGCCTCTTAAAGCTCCGCTTAAGTTTTTGACCGTGTTACTTCGCCATCTCCCGCTCCGGAGGCAGCTGGGGCAGAGGTGTTCAAAGCATCCCCCGGACCTTCCTCCCTCCCTGGGCCCATTTTCACTTCACGTTGCTGCTGCAGGGAGCAGAAACAGGAGCTGCAGCACCCAGCAGAGCTCTGAGCTCTGCAGGAAATTTGCATTTTATCAGTATTCCCACTCCCAGGGAAATCAGCCAAGGAAACTGAACCAAGTTTGAGACGGGACCAGCGGATGTTACAAAGCTGCCTCTAAAGTGGCTTGAAATTTTGGGAAGCGAGGGTGGTTTCCATAAAAAAAAAAAAAAAAGAAAAAAGGGGCAAAGCAAACTTAATTTGTGCAAAACTCAGTTTTTCACCGAAAGGGCTCCTAAACCCAAATTTGAGTTTAAAACATAATGAGACAAATCATTTTTAGATTCTATTAGGAAAAGCCTCTCTCTCCTGAGAAAAGGAGGATTACTGGTGCTTCCACAGCAGTCCCTGGCAGCAGGATGGGGACCCCCACCCCAGCTCCCCTCTCCTCTCCTGCTGTGGGAAAGGAGCAGGAATTGCAACGAGGAGATGGAAACAGGCACAGGGACGTGCCCCCGGTTCAGCAGGAGATTCCAAAGGTGCAGCTCCTTTTGGAGCACCCCAAGGGCAAACCGGGGTTCAGATCCAGCGAGCCGTGGGATTCAGAGCCCACACCAGGGATGCAGCCCCTGTGAGGCCCAGGGCGTCCCTACAACCAACCCCTCCTGCTCCAAAACCAAGGAACGAACCCCAAAAAACAAGTGCAGAGCCCCAGACGTGGGAGGGAGAACACAAAGCCCCAGTTGTGCATCCTGCAGCCACCAGCACACCCCCAGGCCAGCTCTATTTTCTGTTTGTTTTCCCGATTTCTCCACAGCAAACCAGGCCAGTCGGAAAGAAAGGGAGTAAAAACCAGAGGGGAGGGGGAGGGAGAGAGGGAGGGAGGGGGAATTAACTCTTTGCACCGAGCTGTCCATCTTCATGAGATTTTAATCCTGCCACAGCAAGGTCAAAGTTGAAGCCCGGGGTAAAGGGCTTTGTTTTGTCCTTGGGAAGAGCGTGTGACCAGCAGCAGCCGGGATCAGGCCGGGATCAGGGCGGTGACCGTGGGCTGGGGGGGCAGAGCCACAGCCCCCGCTCCCGCTGGGGCTGCTGCTTTTAACTTCTCCCTTCTCCCACTGACACTGCCAACCCCTCACCCTTGAAACTGCCGTTTCTTCGCTAAAATGTTTCTTTTGTCATGTTTTTAAAAGTTTCCTTTTAACTTTCCCCTTGCAGCAAGGCTGCGGCCAGGTCTCTCACAAGTGTTAATTTTGGGGCCGGTGAAAGATTAAGACTTGCTGAGGGAGCTGAATGCAGCTTGCTTGAGTCCCTAAGGACGCCGAGCATGGGAAGGGCTCCCACCGACCTGACCAGAGGCTGCTCCAGGTGTTGGCCTGGGGGGTTTCAGCTCCAGCCGAGCCTCTCCCACCCTGTGCCGGGTGCCAACACATCCCAAAGTTAATCAAAATAAACTCGCAAGCGTCATCATTGACGGCGGACCAAGTGATTCCCCCCCCCGGGGCTGGAAGCTGGGGCCGCGCCCATCCCGTGGTCCCCGGGGCGGTGGGCAGGGAGCGCGCATCCCGTCTCCATGGCAACGCCGCATCCCGGCGGGACCGCGCGGACCGCGGTGGGCGGGGATGGCGGCACCGCTCAGGCAGCCAATGGGCGGCCGCGGAGGTGATGTCATGGGCGCGCCCCCGGGGCCATCCCGGCCGGAGAGACCCCCGGGGCCACCCCGGGACCCCGCGCGAGTGGCGCCACTCGGGGACAGTCCCTGGGAGGGGTCTGGGGTCTCCTGTGCCTGCACTGACCCGGCAGCAGCACAGGGGGACACCCCGGGGGACAAACCCACCCCGCGTCCCACCTTGGCTCTGCAGCCACAGGGCCTCGGCACCTCGAGATTGTTGGGGTTATGGCCAAACCTTTGGTTTTCCCGTTTGAGATTTTTAACCCCGAGGCTGGGAACATCCCAGGATGTCCCCAGGCTGGGCCCCGGCTCGAGGTGATGCTCTCAGGCAGCACAGCAAGGCCACTTTGTAAAAAACATGGAACAGGGAAAGGCCCGACGGCACCACGAGGGCAAGGACTGGAGCTGCGGGCAGGGCTGGTGGTCAGAGCCACCCCTGGCCAAGGCACTGCTGAGAAGGCAGATAAAGGGGGGAAGGAGCAGGGGGAGCAGAGACATTTCGTGGGAAGGACATTGCCAGCGCCAGGAGGGCTCTGCACCGGGAGCTGGGTCACAGCAGCGTCCCCTCTCTGGTCCCCACCCGGCAGGGAGCAGCGTGACTCAGAGGGTGACTCAGCCACCTCAGGCCCAGCCAGTGATGAGGCACTTGATTCAACCGAGATTTGGATTAACCCGAGCCCCTAAAAGCCCATCCAGGGAGAGGCCCCGTGCCACGCTGCAGGCTCGGGGCCCCTCACACCGGGACCACCCCCCCGCGGCCCCGGGTGGCCCTGGCACGGCGCTGGCAGCAGTGTCAGGGCTGTCCCTGCCCGCCTCACCTGCTCAAACACTCCACACGTCACTCCCCAACAGATGCTGTTGCCAAAACTGTGGCTCGGCCACTCCCAAAGGACAAGAGGAAAACCTGGCCGGGCACAGGGGACGGGTGGTGCCACCCAACCCCTTCACTCCCCCCTTCACCCACCCTGGGGGACAGAAGGGTGGCCCTTGGAGCCATTTCCCACCTGGCATTCCAAGGAAAGCAGGTGGGCACAGCCAGAAAGGTGCTCGGAGGAGGCACTGAGGGGAGGGAGAGACCCAGAGCCAAGCCGGCATCACCTCACACAAAGCCCCACTAATCAGTGCATCAGCAGCACAGGAATTTTATCACCCGAGGACAGTTCCAGGCAGGTTTCTCCTCCTCAGTCCCACTGTTTATCAAACACCCGGCCTGGCCAGCAGAGCAGGGTGGGTCTGCTCTGCTCCGGTTTAGGGAGGGGGGAATTTGGGTGATGGGTTTTGTCCACCTGCCTGAGACACAGCCAAGGCTGCTCCCTCAGCTCCTCATTCCAGGAGAGCATCACTGCACTTCCCCGAGCTCCGCAATTTCCAGCCTGGTGGCCACCACGGATTGATAAGCACCAGATACCCAACAGCTCCCGAGTCGGGCATTTATTTCTGGCAGCAGAGAGAGGAAAATCCATCTAGATCCAAGAGTTTGGGAAGTTGGGCAGCCAATGGCCCAAGCTGCAGAGTCCTCAACATCTCTGCTGCAGCAAAATGGGCCAGCTCATGTCCTGCTTCCAGCACAGCTCTGGGCTGGGCTACAAGTCACTGTCACCGCACCCCAACATCCCAGAGCCCTGGGAAACACCGGCAGGTCTCTCCAGGGAAGATCTTGCTCTCCCTGTCACGGCCCACCCCTGGAGATGGGCACCCAAGGGCTGTCTCCAGCCCCTGGGAATCCAAGGGAGACCTCCGGGTCTCCTCCAGCACATCCCACCTGCTGATCACAGGCCCGCCGCAATTGCCAGCTCAGGAGGAGGGTGGGGCTTGGATTACTGGGGGATTAAGGGTGATAACGCTCCTGCTACCCTGGCTGGTCAGCCAGAAACAGCCAGAGTGTCACCATGGACTTTAGGATAACTCAACACCCCCGGTTCTCTGCCAAGGGGAACCTCAGCAGCAGGGACAGATGGGCCAGAGCCCCTCCACAACCCCTGGCCTGCAAAACAGCGCTGCCAAGAGCAGCTCCCTCTGCTCCGAGGCCGGAGCCAGACCCTCCCCGTGTGCTCCATCCCGCACAGAACAGCTTCTCCTGTGCCTGGCCAACACAAACCATTTTCAAAACACACTTTGTTCTGAAAACAAAGCCTTCCCCACCATTCCCGGGAGCACGGAGAGCCCCCGGACTCCCCCCAGCCAAAACAAGCCCAGCTCTGGGTGCCAACCACCCGCGGCTCCTCCCTCGCCTTGGCTTCACCCTCGGCTGCCATTCACAAAAGCGGGGGAGGAGGAGGAGGAGGAGGAGGCGGATTTGTCAGCGCCGTTCCTGCCCGACAGGTTTGCTCTGCTGTCCCACATCGCTCCTGTTCCCATGCAGCCCCCGGGCACGTCCGGAAGCGATTACCATCGGCTCCAGGAACGTCCCGGCAGCTCCAGAGCCCGGCCAGGGCAGGCAAACACCCCAGCCCTGCCTTTTATGAATGAGGAAAGCCTTGTGCTTTCTATAAATGTCAGGATCAATCACCTGCGGGCGTTCCCCTCTCCCGGCACCAGCAGCCGCAGCTCTTTAATGGAGACGTCAACCCGAATTCCGGAATTATTCTCCTTTCCTGCCGAGGTGGGGGGATATCGAAGGAGGGGGGCAATGGTAATGCCCAGAATTCCAAAGGTTTAGCCTTTCCCACCTCACCTGCAATGTCCTGAAGGCAAAAAAGCCTCCGTGGCCACTCCCAGAGCTGATTTGGGGTCAAGCAGCACCGTCCAGGCTCTCCAACCTTAGTTCTGGGAGGAACGAGGGCAAAGACAAGGACAAGCCACGGCTTCGTCACTCCAGGGCTTCGCATCCCGGGGGAGAACTCTTTGGATGGCTCCAGGGGACAACCAGGTCGCTGTGACCACGAGCACAGGCAGCCCCAGGAGGGGCTCTGCTGGCCCTGCCCAGCCCCCAGCACCAGGCAGCCCCTCCAGGTATTCCACGCCATCCTCTCCTGGATCTACCAGGATACTGACCACTGCTCCAGGACTGGAATCACAGCTTTAAACTTTGGAAGAGCCCTTAGAGCCGTCACCTCCTCACCAGGCTGCTCTGTGCTCCATGAGAAGCCACCCTGTCCCAAAAAACCACCAATCCAAGGGGGACAGGCTGCCCTCCCAACGCCCCCCAGGCAGCCAGAGGGGCCCCATCCTGGGAGGGGTCATCCCCACTGCTGCTTTCCCTGGAGCTCTGTTTTCCAAAACACATTTGGAGGAGAAGCAGCTCCTTTCCCAGCCATGATTCACCTCTGGGCATCGATCAGGAATATCTAAAAATAGTCCCAGATAAAGATCTCAGACAGGGGCTGGCTCCCTGGCACGGCAGAACAGCAGGGAATTACCAAATGTTGTGCTCAGGAACATGAACCCACTCTTTTGACTCAGGGCTTGGGCATGGAATGACAGTCCCAGACTCCCTCTGGGGGTGGCCTTTGGGGGATTTCAGGGAAGAACAGGATAATCCCAAGGTGCCAACAGCATCTCAGAGCCCTGCACCCCTCAGAGATGGGGTGGGGAAGAGTTAGGGCACATTGCTGAGTCCCAGTCCGTGGGTTTCGTGCCGTGAGTCCCCATCCCAGCAGTGCAGCTCCCAGACTGGGAGCACATCCTTTCAGTGGGACACCCGGGGTTTGGGAAGCCCAGGGTTTGGGACTGCAGAGGGGCCACCACATCTCTGGATGGATCCCCACAGACACAACCCCCGGGCCTGGGGAGGGGGGAAATAAACCCAACAAACCCAAAGCCACAAATCCCCTCCAAGTGCAGGGGCTCCCTTCAGGCCCCAACTCGTCGGGCAGGATTGCTTTGGTCCTGCAGCTTATCCAAACATCTTCATCTCCTCCATAAATCCAATCCCTCCTTATCGGCCATCAGGAGGAAATGCAGGAGCTTGGAGGAGTGAAGTGTGGGGAAGAGCCCAGCTTTGATGAGCCCACTCCATCCCCAGAGGTCACTCCCAGTTCAATCCCTGTGGATTCACATGGCCTCCATCACGTACTTGGAAGCCAGGCTGGAGGTGAGAGCTTTTCCTTGCGTGGAGGAGGGAGCAGGAGGAGGGAATATCTGCAAATATTCCTTTCAGGACTGCCAGTTCCCATGACTAATAGGAGGCTGTTGAAAACCAGCAGCTCTCCTGAAAGCCTCGGCTCCTGGAGCCATGGGAATAAACCAGAACTCCAACTTTAGGCTTTGGTTTAAAAAGAAAAAAAAAATTACATTTTGGAATGTCTGATTTTTTCGTGATTATTGGAGCACACCCTAAAGGGTTGATATTTTAAAACTTGACAAGATCACCTTTAAAAAGCAAATTAATTGGTTTTATACGCCAATTTATACATTTTAGAGCACATGGAGTGGGAGAATTCTTAGGGAAGCTCCTGCACCCACCAAACACAACCAACAACAGCACTTGCCAAAGGCTCCTTTTCAGTAGGAAGCTCCCAAGGGTTTGATTTCCTGCTCCAGCTCCATGTTCACTCCCCGGTGCACAGAAAAGCTCCCCGGGATTTGTGTCAGATAGGTCTTTTCCCAGATTTAATCTGTTTAATTCCTTGTCATTCCCACAATAAGGCTCTGTTTTTCATTAAGTAAATGACAATATCATCTCAAGGAGACCCGGGAACAAAGGGCTGGCTGACTCCCAGCAGGGCTGCCCAGTGCTCCCAGCTGGATGCTGAGGGTGGGGGAAAATCACTGAGAACCTGGCAGGTGGATATCCAATGGGGCTTTTCCTTATTTCCCACAAACTCCTCCGAGTCAGCCTTGGGAAGCTGAGAGAAATCCATTCCATGAGGGCCACCACATCACCTCATTCCAAGAGATTTTTCCCAGAGGACAACACACACAAGATCTAAAGGCCTCTGGAAGGCTCTGACCCACAGCATCCCTAAATCCACCAAAAAATCCCCATCTCCCAGCCTGGCCAGTCACATCCCGCTTGACTTCCCAAAAAGTCAGCCAACCTTTCCACTCCTCATCCCCCAAGCAGAGGGGCATCGAGCTTTCAAAATCCCTGTTTTTCTAAAGAAAGAAAGGGGGGAAAAAGTTCAGGAAGGTTTCTTCATTCCTCAGGAATGATGCATTCTCTTTCTTGAGGGGTGTGAAGCACCTCAGAGGTGCCGGGGGCTGGGCTGGGTGAGAACTCTCCCAAAGCTCCCCCTGCTCGGGGTTACCCAAAATTCGAGCTGCAAGGTGAGAGGCACAACCCCCCTTTTGCAGGGAAAAGGGGTGGGGGATTTGTGCTGTAAGGAGGGGCCAGTTTGTTAAAAATTAAAGCCATTCTTAATAATCCCCACCTAAAGCACGTGGTGCTGTCTCCAAGCAGGAGCACCTTGCTTGGAGCTCCCACGGACATCTTCCCAGACCCAACCTGCATCCCAGGGGTGCTCCAGCACCTCCTGCCCTCCCACCAAAAGGGAAGGACATGTCCCAGCTCCTGGCACTCACGGGGAGGGGTGGGATAAGGCGCTGCCCCTGGGGAAGGTGCTAAAATGAGCATTTTTACAGCAGAAATGCAAAATCTCAGCGGTCTGGGCAGCCAGGTTTGTGTTGAGCCATGACACTCATCCCACTGCAGCACTTTATGGGCGAGATGTGGTTCAGATCAAAAAGATGATGGAAAAGCTGGGCCCTCACTCTTCTTTCCCCCAAAACCCCTCCCCAGGCCCCAGCAGTGCTGCCCACCCCTCTCACCCCAGCACTGCTCCAACTTCCACAGCAGGACTCCCACAAATCCCTGGATCTTTTATTTTTGCCTCATGCAGAAAAAGGCTCCCAGACCTCCCAACTGCACAGAAAACAAAGCAGCTCCAATTTAAGCTTAAAAGCCAGAAGTTAAACAAAAAAAGAGCCTCAAAATGTATTATCGGATTATTCAGGTTTTTTTCCCTTAAAACGTTGTGGTTTGGAGCTCCTGGCCTGGTTTGCACATCCCCAGTGCTCCTCCGGACATGCCGGGGAAACCTCTCAGGCACGTGGGGTGCAGCTCCAGGGCTGCCCACAATCCCTGCCCATCCCACATTCCAGCTGTCCCCAGGGCAGCACAGGGAGAGCATGGGGAGAATGCTCAGAGGAAAGCAGAGGAAATGGGATGCAAGAGCTGGAGGAAAGAAGTTTCTCCACCAGGATCCACGCAAGGGACACGAGATCACAGGATCATGGAAAGGTTGGGTTTGGGATGACCTTAGAGCTCATCTGCTTCCATGGGACACCTTCCACCATCCCAGGCTGCTCCAGGCCCATCCCACCTTAAACACTTCCAGGGCTGGGCATCCATCCCTTCCCACCAAATCATCTCCTTGCCCAGATCCCACCCTCTCTGAACATCCCACAGAGGGAAGCAGAGCCCACCCCCCCAGCTCTGTGCGGTGCAGAGCTGAGAATCCCTTTCCCATTCCCAGCCCCCAGGCCGGGCCGGACGCCGGGAATGCCCGTGCCTGGCGCTGCCCTAAGCCCGTCATGTGCAGCCCCCGCTCGTGCCAGCGGCCCCACGCCCTCCCCAGATCAGATTAAACCCCCCCGGAGCCCCCCAGGCCACGCCGGTGGTGTCGCTGCAATTCAATCAGATTTCCTCCCCTCCCCTGCCCTTTCCCGAAGGGAATTCTACCGGCTGTGCAAGGCAGGGCAGGGGGAAGGGCTGTCCTAAGACCGAAGGGAGAGAAATCAGGAAACGCAACGCTTAATTCTCCACTTGGAATAATCCTCCACGGGAGCCGAGGACACCCGGCCGGGCACGGAACTCGTTCACCTCCAACGCTGGCCCTGCCAGGCTGGGGGCTCACGCTGGGGCTGGTGCCAGCACGGCCCCGGACACCACTGGGGCGACTTTGGGCTGCAGGGTGGCCATGGAAGGGGGGCACAGCAAATGAGGAGTGCTCCTGGTTCCCATTCCCCATCTGCTCCCTCCCAGCTCCAGCTCCGAAGCTCCCGGAGCTTCCCGACCCCTTCGTGGCCAATTCCCGCTCGGCTCCGCTCGCCCGAGGCCGGCGGCGGCTCCAGGCTGGGGTTTGTTGTTTTCTGGTGGTGGTTGAGATGGAGCTCGTTCCAGGAACCACCACTGCTCTTCCAAAGCAAACCCTGGCGCAGGGCAGGGGAGCGGCTCCGGAGCGCACACGTGCTCCTGGAAATCCAGCTGCTTCCCAAGTGCTTCCAAAACACCCCAGCTGGGCACTTTTGTGGGAACAAAGGCCCCGAGCCAGGCTTTGTGCTGGCATTGACAGAATCCCAGTCTCCTCATGGCCATCTTGCTTTTCTGGGATGAAAAGCACAAAGCCAGCAGCGCTCCAGGATCTCCGGGAGCAAAGGTGCTCCTGCTGCCTGGTTTGTTCCCAGCAAAGCTCTGGATCTGCTCTTGCTCCAACCCCCCGGGCACGGGCAGAGCCGGGCCAGCGGCTACTGCGGGGTGCAGAGCAGAGGGGTCGGCAGGAGCAGCCCTGCCCCATCCCATGAGTTCCCCAACGGATCAGGAAACCCAGCTCTGCCGAGAACTCCCCTCTGCCCTCACCAACCCCACCGTGCTGGCAAACCAGAGCCGCCCTGGAGCCTCAGGGGCCACCTGGGTCCCACACCCCCAGCTCCCCCTGCACTCCCGGGGGGCGACATCCCCACCCTCCTGCGGGCTCTGGGACATTCCTCAGCCTGGATGGCCCCAGCCCAGCGCTCCCAGGTGACCAGCAAGGCTCTTTCGGGGCACTTTCGGACCAGGAAGGGGATGTGAACCGGCAGCGTTGCCTGGGGCGGTGGGAACTGACACTAATGAACATTTAAATCCCCACTCGGTCGGATTTTTAGCCCACAGCCAGGAGATGCCTTTGGGGTTCTCATTGTTCTTTCAGCACCTGAACCCAAACCCGCAAAGCACCACAAAAACCACGGGAGCAGCCTCCTCTCCCCGGGATAACATTCCTCCAGCATTTCCACACCGGCAGCACACGCCCACCTCCCCGGCAGTGGGAGGCCAGCCTTCCAATTACAGCAATTAACGTTATGTATATTAATAAATGAGTCTGGGTTTCCTAACAGGAAGACCTGCAGGGGCTTGTTAGCAGAATTGGGAGCCCTGAGCGCTTTTTGGGGCGGATGGGGGAATAATTGGAATGACAGGATGAGACTGTGGGGTCTCTGCAGGTCCCGGGAGCACATCCTGGTGTGGGGAGAGGTGGAAAAACCACGGGTGTCCTCCCCATCCCAGGATCTCTCCTGCAAAGCCTGGAAGAAGGGAGATGAAGCTCCATTTCCAGCATGGAAATGCCTGGGAGGACTTTTGGAGCCCCCACATCTGCACCTCCCCAGCACTCGGCCAAAATAGGGACCACCCCATTCCCAGCACAATCCGGCTCCAGCAGGGACCCAGCTCCAAGAGGAGGAGGAAGTCAGGTAATTAATATTGGTAGTAATTGGAACACGGATGCCTCTTCCTCCTCCTGGGGCCAGGACCAGCTCCTCATCCCCTCTCTCCAATCTGGGAAAAGTTTTATCCACCTTTGTGGGGGTTTTTTTTAAGGCACAGGTATAAAAGGAGCCATTTACTCCAAGCCCTGCCCTTCCTCACCCCTTTCCAAACACTTCCCAGCCTGTTTTCCTTTTCCAATCAAGAGCAAGACCAGACACAGTGAGAGGAGGCAGCCGTTTGCTTCTCCATCCAAGGCAAATTATTCCACGGATTATGCAAGCCACCCATTCCCACTGCCGGGCTCATGCAAACACCGGGATCGTTTCCCCTTCCCGGGAGCACAGAGGAGCCCTCACCCCACGGGCAGCCCCTGCCCAGCCCAGCAAACACTGCTCAGCCCGAAAACGTCTGCCCCAGGAGGGGCATCAGGGCGAGATGACGAGCAAACAACTCAGGTTCATCCCAAAGGAATTCCCAGGGAGCTGCCACAGCTCCCTCAGTTGGGATTCCCTGTTAACCCCTCAGGCCACCCCAGCCCGTGGCTGTGCCCCTGCTCAGCTGGGCCTCCAGCTCTCACTGCTCCCCAGAGCCCAGACATTTACGTCCCATTTTATGTGGAAAGCACTAAACTGGGATCACACCTTTTAAAACAGACATTCCCACCTCGCTGCCGACACCAGGCCTTGCCTCTGCCTCCCCCTCCCCACCAGACTCTGCCATCAGCCCTCTGAGCCTGTTTAATTGAAAAAATGTGATTTAGGCTAATTGACAGCAGATGAGTTACAGGGCTAAAGAGCAAGGGAACATTTGATCCATCTGATTTATGGCAGCAGGGATCCAACCATCCCAGGTCTTTGCATCCCACTCGCAGCCCCACTGCCAAAACTGTTCAGCTGGCCCAAAAAAAAAGTAATTAGTGTTTAATTTCTTAACAACTTTTTTTTTTTAACCTTCCTTTTAATTGCTCTACATAAAACTGTCCTAGAATTTTACAGCCTGGCCCAGTCCTCTTTGCCGGTTTTAATTAGGCTGAGGCACGGCTGGCACGTTAATTTAAAGAGGGGGAGAACGTCAGCCCATGCTCTGGGAAGGTTTTGCCATTCCAGGCACCCAGACAACATCACCAGGTTTGACTCCACGCTCCAAAAAAAACCTCGCTGTTAGAAGGGAGGGGAGATTTCTCCCAGCGGGAGAATTTCCTCTCCTTGAAGGCGACCAAAACACGAAGGCTTAGAGGGAAAACGAGCTTAGCTCTGAGCTCTGCTCCCAAAGCAGCTTTGGGGCTAATTCACATTCCTGGGGGATTGGGGCTGGAGGCTCCCCAGCCCTGCAGCCCCTTCCTCAGAGGGGCTTTATCACCAAAACCAGCACAGGGCAACACCATCCCAAAGCACAGCCAGCCTGGAGGAAGGGCCAGGGCATTCCTTGCAGGACACCAGAATTCCCCAGAGGAATTCCTGAGCAGAAGGTGGGAAAGAGGAGGGACAAGCAAGAGGTGGAATTAATGGAAGGAATAATTGGGGAATGCCTGGTATAATGGGAAAGGGGTAGATTTCCCTCTATTTTCTAAGCTCGGCCCTACTTAGCAAATCTTGGGATTCCTGGAAAGGATTTTTCCAGGAAAAGACAAAGGATTAGCCCCTTAATGAACAGACAGCAGGCGTGGATTTGCTCAGCTGTGTTGTCTGAAGCACAAAAAACCAATAATCAGCAATTTCATTCCTCGGTTCAACCCTCCCCGTGCATTAAATCCCTTGGCAACATCACACCAACAGCCCAGGCACATAACCCCCCTCCCACAGCCAAATCCAACATGGGAAAACCAGGAGAAGAGGTTCAACCTCACCTACCTCCCGCAGCACCAGGAAAACTCCGCAGGGTCCCGGTATCCATTTGCTGCTTCTCCTACAGCATCCCATCAAGAGGGCTGAGCCTCTGTGGGGAGCTTTTAACTGACACCAGAATTAGGGACACCTGGATGGGTCTGGGGAATTCCCAGGAAATCTGGGATCAGTTATTGCCCCCAGGTACTCAGCCTTAAACAAGAATTAAATGGGTGAGCAAAGCTGCACCTGGCAGGGGGTCAGAGACCTTTGAGGTCCCTTTCCACCCAAACCTCTTTGTGACAGGGAGGGAACACCCACACACTCCTAACAATTAAAAACCGACAATTTTGGAGATCCTGGATGATGGAAAAGTGGCTGAGAACCCCCCTCAAAGAGCTCTGGAGGCTTTAGCTGAAGGCACAACCCCCTGGGTTGGTTTGGCCTTGGCAGGGCTGCGTAAACTCCATGAGCCGAAAGGTTTTTTCCAAACTAAGCAATTCCATGATTCAGAGGAGCCCAACCAGCCCTACCCCAGCCCTGATGGTGTTTTCCAGAAGCTTCCAAGTGTGGCTGTCCGTGTGGCCCTGCAGCATCCCAGGGATGCGCCCTGCACACACCTGCACACACCGCTAAGCTGTCAAAACAAACACGGGATGAGGCACAGCAGCCTCCAAATCCCCACCAAATCCCCACCAAATCCACACCAAATCCACACCCCATCGGCTCCAGCATCCAAGCAGGGCCTGGAAACTCCCCCCCGAGCTGGCCAGCAGCTCCAGCAGATGCGTTTTACGATTCCCAGAGGGAAAATAACATCCAGACAAGCATCTCGAACCGCCTGTAAATACACACCAGATGAAGCAGGGACAGATGGAATGGGGCAGAAATGGGGTGAGGATGGAAAACTGCAAGTGGGGGGGGACGGCTGGGGTTGGTCTGTGCTCCCCCCACAACTCCTCTTCCTCCTCCTCCTCCTCCTCCTCCTCCCTGCAATGGCTCCTGGTTCCTAACTTTGTATTTAGCCAACCTGAAGCAAAATTCACCACTCCCTGTCCCAGCTGGACTCTGCTCCCCCTTTTTCCCAAGCAGTAGGATGCAACCAAGGAGGGGCTTTCTGCCCCCTGAGCCTTCTGTGGAACAGGATCCTCATATTGACAATCCCAGGGAAAATAAGTGTGGCTTCTCCAGGTCATCACTCACATCCGTGCCTCGAGTTATCCCTGCTCCCAACAGCACCTGCACCTCCATCCATGCCTGGTGTGGGCGTGGATGGCATTCCCTGGAGCTGGCTCGGGCTCAGGGATCGCCCTGCAGGGAATTACTGAACCGCAGGGGAAGTGGCTCAGAGCTGAAGGGGGGAAGGTTTAGATGGGATACTGGAAAGGAATTTCTCCCTGTGAGCGAGGTGAGGGACTAGGATGGAATTCCCAGAGAAGCTGTGGCTGGCCCATCCCTGGAAGTGTCCAAGGCCAGGCTGGAGCACCCTGGGACAGTGGAAGGTGTCCCTGTGGTGGAACTGGATGGCCTTGAAGGCCCCTTCCGGCCCAACCCATTCCATGATTCTCTGCCAGCAGGATCGTGTGTTACCCTTTGCAGTGCAAACACGCCCAGGGAGCTTCCACCTGCTCCAGGTTGTCCCTGCAAACCCAAACACCAGCTGGGAAATGTCCCAAGGACACGGGGTGGATCGGGACACGCCGCTGTGGAGCTGCCCTGCACGGGGAGATGCCCAGGCCGGGGCTGGGGAGGCTGGAGCACGACAGATCCGGGTGCTCAGCTCCTGGTGGGATCAGTCTGGAGGAAAAGGGGTGCAGAAATGGTTCCAGGGAAACTCCTGGAGCACCCCTGGCCGAGCACGGGGCACCCCCTTATCGGCACCCAGAGGCGCCGGCGCCGCAGGGACACGAAAGGCAAAAGGCAGCCCCTGGGCCAGAGCAGCGAGGTTCAATGTTTGCATTTGGGAAAGCAAACTCATAAATCCCCCGGGGTTTATCCACGCTTCCGGTTTGTGTTTACTGGGAAGAGGGACAGGCTGGTTCTCCTGCTGGTCCCACAGGTAAGTGGGAACACAGGGCCCACCCTTCCCCTCTCTGAGGCCTGGCTGGGTTTGCTCTCAGCAAGTCCCTGTGGGACACTAAAGGCAAGTGGCCTTCGAAGGAAATATTGATTATAAACTCCTAAATGTCCGTGTCCAAAGGCTGAGATTCCCCAATCCATCCCTGGAGGGGGTTCTGCGGGAGGAAAGGCAGCACCGGTACCAATCAATGGATCCACGCAGGATTCCAGGATTCACCCTGCAGCTTCCAGGCAGGGAATTGCGTTGGAAAAGGATGGGAGCGTGGGCTTGGTGCTCTGGGCTAATTGAAAAGGTGGTCATCAATCACAGGTTGGACTCAATCTTGGAAATCTTTTCCAACCTAAATGATTCTGTGAGGAAATTCCAGTCACTGTGGCTGCACCCAAAGAATTATTTGGAATCCATGCTCATGAGGCCACTGCACTTTTTCTACGACAGGACACCTTTTTAAAAAACAATTCTCTAAATCTTGGGGAAAAAAAAAAAAAAAGGGTATTTCCATTACATAAATATCCTTTTTGTGTTCTATTTCCACATGGCACCTTCTGGTGCTCAGAATCAAGTGCAGGGAACAGAGTCCAGGGACAAGAAACAACAGGATTTAAGGGGAAATAATTTGCATCTCAGTGGCTTTTGGAGCAGGAGGGATGTCAGGGACGGCAGTGGTGGTTAAAGGGAAGAGGGAAAGGACAGGGGAGACCTTTACTGCAAAGCAAAGGTGTTAAACTCCTGGCCTGGCTTTGCTGGACAGAATTTTCTCCAGGTTTCCTGGACAATTCAAGGGGACAGGGAAGTGTGGCTGAGCCAGGGCAAATGGAAAACAACACCCAGCACTCACTGAGCCAATGGGTTTTATTAAATTCAATGTAATTGTGTCTGAGGGTGACATTCATCCCCACCGTGCCATTCCCTCACTTGGTTTGGCTTCCCCCCGTTCCTGCTCCTGCTTCCCAGTCCCACCTGGACTGGGCTCCACGTGGGATGTTCCAAGGGAGGTCACCCAACACAAGCTGAGCCTCTGCCAGGCAGTTTTCCACCCCAGGGCACCACGATCACCAGCTCAGCTTCTGCTCTTCCAAAGGCTCCAGTTCCCACCGCAGCGCCAGGCATCCTCGTGGAACACCCAAAACCCCAAACAGCAGCAAGAAGAAGAGCAGAGGGGTGAAAAAATAGACCAAAAAAATCCACAGCTGGTTCCCCGGAATTGGGCAAGCGCTTGGCCCTTCACAGAGAAAAGCATCGAGCTCCTGTTTGATCCAAGAGCTCTCCTCCATCCATCCATCCCTCCATTGCCAGGATCCAAAAGGGTAATTTCCAAAGCCCAGCAGAGAACAGATAATTAAGTCCTCTCAGTTCCATGTGGGAGGAGCTCAGCACCTGGAGGGAACCCTCACCGGGTGCAGACCTGGAGCCCAGCACGTGTCCAAGGTTGCCTGGTTTTGGTGGTGGGCGTTGAGGGAAGGGCCTCCCACAGCCCCTGATGTCCCAAGGCCCCGCTGCCCCTCTCCCCGTGCTCCAGCTGGAGTGTCCATCCTCAGGAGGTGCTCCTGGGTGTTCTGGCCATGGCCAGTGCGAGAGGACCCCTCGGCCGTCCCTGCACCCCGAGCCTTCAGCACGGACCCTGTGGAGGAAAAACACGGCGTTAGTGGAAGGTGCAGGGGGTGCTGGAGCACGTGGGGCTCCTTCTTTGGCACCAAATCAAATGTTTGGGAAAGCGGAGATGGAGCAGCAGCCCCAAGGCCTCCCCTAAAAGCACCTCTGGCAGCAGAGCTCACCCCACTGCTGAGGGCCCTGCTCTGGAGGCCGAAGGAGAACCTGGGGGTGGTGAGGAGCTGTTGTGGCTGCAGACTCCACACCCGGGCAGGCTGGAGGAGCTCTCCATGCCCGGCCACTCCTGGTGACAGCTCAGCTGCTGCTGCTGCCATTCCCATGGGAAGACGGAGGATGTGCTGACAACTCCCATGGGAAAACCAGCCGCACTCATCCATGTCACCCCAGGGAGCCCAAAAGCAGTGACAGCCCCAGGGCTGGGCTCCTGTGGGATCGGGAGACGTCACATGGGGGTCCAGGAGAGCACAGGACATGGAAGGAAAGCAAATGCCCATTTCCATGTGAATGCAGAGGAAGGGAAAGCAGCTCGTCCTGCCTGGGTGTCTGTGGGATGCCTCATGCATCCCAGGGGATGTGCAATCATGGATTCAACATCCCAGCACAAGACCAGGACATGGGGATCACCGGGCCAGCACCAGGGACTCCACAGGAGGAATTCCCATCCCTGTGCCCTGGGCAGAAGAGGGCTCCTCTTCCCACCTCCCACAGACATTGGGAAGGAGAGACGGAGAGGAGAACACAGACAGCAAAGTGAGAAGGGATCTCATTTCTCCCTCTATCCATGGGATCTCCACCTACAACCAACTGGAGGATCCAAACTCCACTGTTAAGTGTGGCACCAGCAGCTCCCTTCTGGCTCAGACAAACCCTCGGTGCATTGAAGCCTTTGCTCTTCTCTGTGACCCTGCTCATTCCACAGGATCACTAAACAGCTCATTCCATAGGATCACTAAACAGCTCGTTCCATAGGATCACTAAACAGAGGCACAAACCAGCTCCTCCAGCTCTTCGCCAGGGAAAAGCCCGACATCCAGTGCTGGGGTTTTGGGGAAAGAGCGAGTGCAGCATCTCGCAGTGTGCAGAACACTGTCCCTGCCTCTTGTACATGTGTTAGAAAATAAAACCCCGTGAGAGCCTCCAGATGTTCTGTGGATGTTGTGGTGCTCCCCAGCTCCATCCTCCGGAGGCCAATCCAGCCTCAGTGAAATGACAGCAGCCAGGGGAAAGGCAGGGGGGATGGAGGAGCTCCAGGCCCTTTTCCTCCTCTTTCCCCCAACTTCTGTTACCTCCCGTGCTGCTGGGAAACACACTGAGAGCAGCTGCAAATCCTCCTCCCTGCTCTGAGCATCTCCTGCCTCACCAGCATCACTGAGGTCTGCAGAGCACTAACCCCAAATTCCCAGACCCCAGGGATCCCCGCACAGTGGGATTTGGGACAAAGAGGGAGTTAAAACATTGGCAGTGACACTCCAGAGGCACCCAGTGGCTGATGAGAAGGTCCAGAGGCACCTCAGGAGCATCACTGGGATCTGCAAGGCACTAACCCCAAATTCCCAGACCCCAGGGATCCCTGCACAGCGGGATCTGGGACAAGCAGGGGTGGTGGTGCCACCCCAGAGTCACCCAGTGCCCGATGAGAAGGAGCGGAGGCTCCAACCCCTCGGCGGGCACTTCTCACCCACCCCAGCGGGGCACGAAGCTCCACCACAAAGCGAGGGGTGCCGAAGTGAGTGCCGCCAGCCCTGCCGGGAGCGCTGGGTGCAGCCAGCCCGGGAGCGGGCACAGCCCGGCACGGTTTGCACAGGGCGGAGCAGCCCCAGCGCCGCGTTTGAAGCCGCCGCGGCCGGCAGCGATGGGAGCCGCACAAAGGCGATAGCGCAGCCCCGGGCGCAGCCTCTGATCTGTTATCTCGTCCCGGGCACTCGCGCGGCTCAGGTTTGAACGCGGGGTAGCGCCGCGGATCAAAGGCGCTTCCTGATGCCTCCGCCCCGGAGGAGCCTCTGGGCAGCGCTCGGGATGAAGCCGGAGCTCCGCGGGGATGGCGCGGGCATCACCTGCCAGGACGGAGGCACCGGGAGCAGGAGCGATGTGGCCAGCCCGGGGGCTGCTGCAGGATGTCCCCGTGCCCGTGCTGGGGACATCAGCACGTCCTTACTGCGTGGGTGAGGTACCGGTCACAGGTGGGTGTCGCGGCGTAACCCGCAGGGCCCAGCACGTTGTTCTCTCCCAGAGACATCCCCATCCTGTCCAGACCCCACTGACCCGGGACACCCCGCTCAGGACAAACCTCCACGCCCAGCACTGAACCTTCACGGGCAGCAGGATCTCAGGTGCAGTTGGTTTTTTCCCCGTTGCCTCCCACATTCCCCATCTGCTTCCCTGTGCCCACATTCCACATCTGTGCCCGGTGCCCAGCAGCACAGCCAGGCCACACACTGCGAGCCCCGAGGCCACCAGTGCCCCCTGGACACCAGCCCCGCTGGTTTTGTCCTCTCCACGAGCCCACAGAGAGGATCTGGGATCCTCCCCCCGGGAGAGCAGGGATGGAACAAGGGCTCAGCAGCATCCCGGGAAGAGGGGTGCACCCATCCAGAGCCAGCAGGGCGCTGAGTCTGCAGCAGGAACAAGGCTGCACATTTCAGGATGGGGATCTGCCCCCTGGCCTGTCCCCCCAGACACGTGTTCAGCAGGAGCAGAGCAAAGAGCGGGAACAGAAACGGGAATTTTGGCTGTGGAAGACGGGAGCATCCACAGACAGCGAGAGCACGAACTGTGTGGGCAGCAAGGCCGAACAGGAAAGGGAACCAAGAGGCAGGGAAAGGCTTCTGGCAGCTCTCACACCTCCCTGCTGCTCCCTCTCCCGGGTGTCCCTCCCTCAGACCCCTCGCCCTGCTCAGACATGCCCCAATTCCACTTCTGCTGTCGGAACGCTTCCCATCCGAAGGGCTGGATTTAGAAAAATGCAGCTGGAGAGCCACAGCCTGTTTGCAGGAACCGGTCCCAGCACAGCTGCCTTAGTACCTCGTGCCACCGTCCCTGCACCCAGCCCCGGAAAAGGGGAAGGGAAGCCCTGATGTGTCCCAGTCTGTGGAGGGGAACAGGGATCTGGGCACACTAAAGGATCTACAAATGGATGAGGCTTCCAACTTCACACCCTGGCTGGCCTCACCCCTTCCAAACGCGGAGCAGGGCAGGATGGAGGGGCAGCAGGAGGGACAGCGGGGGTGCTGCCCTGCCTGGGATTTGATCTTGGCTCTCAGGAGATTCCCATTTAGAGCCGCAGGTTTCTCCACATGCCCCGACGTGCTTAATGACCAAAGTGCTCCTCAGTGAACCCCACGTGGATTGTAAAATAAAGGCAGTGAGGCAAGTGGCTTAAAGAAAAATAAAACCCCAAAAGATCCGAGGGACGAACCGGCCCCGTTGAGTCACAGCCTGCGCCTGCCAGGGCCCGGAGTCCTCCTGAGCCTCGGCAGCAAAGGCTCCCCTGGCACCACTGTCCCCCCTGGGAGCAGCTGCCCGGGCAGGGTGAGACCCCAGTGCTGCTGAGGGGACCTGTCCAGCCCTCTCTCCCTGTTTCCACCCCTCTCTCCCCGTTTCCACCCCTCTCTCCCTGTTTCCATCACTTCTCTGCTTGTTTCCACCCCATCTCGCATGGGGATCCTTCCAGCTCCCTCCCCCCTGCCCAGCCAGCCCTGCTTCTCCACAGCCTCAACTCCACCGGATGGGCCAGCTCACATCCACATCCCAACCAGGAGCTGACCTGGACTGGGAATCCAAGATCCTTGGGGAAAAAATTCTTGCCATGCTGCCTGCTCTGCCAGCAGCACTGCAGGATGTGCTGCTTTAGAGAATCCTGGACTGGTTTGGGTGGGAAGGACCTTAAAGCCCATCCAGTCTCACCCCTGCCATGGGCAGGGACACCTTCCACTATCCCAGGCTGCTCCAAGCCCCGTCCAACCTGGCCTTGGACTTTTCCAGGGATGGGGCAGCCACAGCCGCCCTGGGCAAGGTCGGGGAGTCCTGAGCTTTTAAAGTGCCAGGACTGGAGCAGCTGCCTCACTCCAGGAGGCTTTCAAGAGGCTACAAAGGACACCCAGCCTTGGTGCAGCCCTTTGACACAGCCACAAGGCCCCTGAGCCTTCTCCTTGGACCCCCAGGCCCCGCTGCCAGAGCCGCCCCAATTCCCAGAGGCTCAGCCCAAAGCCATTTTCTCCATTTACCAACCCAAGCCCTGCCAAAATCCCAGCCGGCCTCGGGAGAGGTGTCATGAAACCTCCCGGGCGAGGGCAAGCGAAGCAAGTGGTTTGTTCCCATGCCACCCTTTCTGGGAAGGAGTTAATAAATAACCGCGGCCCAGACAGGCGCTGTCAGCTCCGTGCTGGAGCCGCCGTGAGTCACCGGCTGCCGGGGAACAGCCGGCTCTGAGTCACGGATCCCCCGGCCCTGCCACCCTGCACCCGTGCCCAGCCCCACGGGGCACTGGGGGTGCTCAGGGCTGGGCAATGGGGCGGTCAGGCTGATTGGCAGCTCCCTCAGCCCCGGCTCTTTAACCCCAAATTAGCAGAGGGTGGTGGAGAGCTCGCCCTAAGATGAAGGAACTCGCAGGGTTGAGGTGCAGCAGAATTTGCAGCAAGGGCCCCCGGACACCACAGCAGCATCCAGGGATGCGGAAGGGGATGGCTGTGACGGCCAACACACCCTGGCTGCATCCCAGAGGATGAGGGCAGGGGAGATGCCAGGGATGCAGGTGCCACAGGTGAGCTGTGCTCGGAGCATGGGATTCGCTGCTCCCCAAGCATCACTCCCAGCTCCAGCTGCATTTCCTCCTCGAGCACCAGCCCTGACCAATCCCCCGAGACCTGAGCACAGGTGGAAGACTAAAAATATAACTTTTAACCCCCGCAGACACACCCCTGAGGGCTCTCTTGTTCACACCCTCCAACCTGTTCTGCGTGTGCTGCCTCCCTCTCTTTCGAGCAATTCTCCCCCTCCTTCCCCGCAGGAAAAGGCCACCCTCCTTTCTTGAAAGCCGAGTGTCCCTTGGGGCCTGACAGGCAGGGCAAGGAATGAAGAAAGTCCCATTCTCCTTCATTTTTGCAGCACAGTGATGAACACGGAGTGACGTCAGGCTGGGCCAGCCCCGGCTGCGGGAGAGGCTGCCCCAGGTCTGGGGGAGGCTCTGGCTCCTGGTGACAGTCGTGCTTTGTTTATGGAAAGGATCCCCACAGTGACAACCCCGGACAGGCTGAGGGATGGGCCCCAGCAGGGAAGTGCTGTCCCCTGAGCCTGAGCTCTGGTTGTATCCCAGAATTTTCGCTTCTCCTGCCGGAACTCCGGCAGCCCCTGGCTGTGGGCAGGCGGGAGCTGAGCAGCTCCCCTTGGCTTCTGCCATCCTGGTGATCCACGTGATTCCTGGATGTCCCAAATGAGCTGGAGGGCTCTTCCCTGTTCTCTCCACCAGGG
This sequence comes from Atrichornis clamosus, assembly GCA_013400975.1. Taxonomy (NCBI): domain Eukaryota; kingdom Metazoa; phylum Chordata; class Aves; order Passeriformes; family Menuridae; genus Atrichornis; species Atrichornis clamosus. The sequence goes on from WBMZ01010390.1 coordinate 79,831, forward strand.
AGATCTCCATGCACTGCGCAGGAGGCAGAGCTGGGATGCCCTGAGGCACCTCCTGCATCCAAGCAGAGCGGCAGGGATTGGATCTCCGGGATAAAAGGGATTACAGGGGGTACCCTCCTTATTTCCACACCTCTCTCCACTCACATCCCGGTGCGGCAATGGGAAAAGCACTGCAAAACCTCCACGTTTGTCCCCAGGGAAGTGACAGCTTTGGATCCCAAAGGATCCCATCCCAGGGGTGAGCTTGGCTCCCCACGGCCTGGGGATGTCCAGAGTCCTCACATCTGGGTCAAGATGCTTTCTGGAAAGCTTCGGATCAGGGAGCGACACCAAACAAAGATGCAAGAGCCACCCTGGAGTCCTACCCTGCCACCACCCCCTGCCCTCCGAGATGGGAAGGAGGGAGGGAGGGAGGAGAAACCATCCGGCTGCACATTGATTTTGCAGCTTTGAGCTGATTCCTATCCCGGGGATTACCAATTTAAGCAGTGTTTTTTCCTGTGCTGACCCTAAGCTGATTAATTCTCGGTGCCCCCCCTTCTCCCCTCTCTCCCTTCCTTCTTTTCATGGAAAAGGAGGGTATGAAATCCTGGTGGAACGCACCAAGGCAGAGCTGGATGCAGCCTCCAGCGTGAGCGGAGCAGAGGGAGATGCTCCCCCAGCCTGACAGGATCCTGCCACCCCTAGGGAGCTTCAAACCACCATGATCTTTATCTTCTTATCCAAAAGGAACTGATATTCCCGAGGGAAGGGAGAAACCTCCCTGTCCGTGATCCCAGGTGATCAAGGTGAGGTCCCTCAGCTCCAGCATCGCTTTCCAAGTGCAGTGGGAACTGCTGGTCCCAGGGATGCTGGTGGGACTCCAAGAGCTGCAAAACCTGCCCTGGCACGATCCAGCCGTGCTTCCCGAGGGCAGGAGCCTCCTTTTCCAGGTGCCATCGCTCACCGTGAGCCCTAGGACACGCTGGGGTTTCCTGCTCCTTAAGGGAGGAATTGCGGAGGCTCAGGATTGGGGGGATGCAAAAAATGCAAACCTTGGGGAATCTCCAGGGCACCTCCATCCCAATCCTCAGTCAATTCCCAAAATCACAGAGCAAAGCCAGGTGTGCCAGAACACCTCTCCCACCCAGACACAGCAGGAAAACCGGGAACACACCCATCCCTATAAAAAGATAATTATACAATCCAGCAGCGGGAAATTAGCACAGCAAAACTCTGCTTAATTCCCACAACGGACCTCGGCTGGATCAAGGGGTAGAATTCCCTCTCACCTGCAGTGAGCTGGGCCCTCGGGTCAGGATTAGGTGCTGAGGAAGGGTGGGAAACTTCAGCCACTGCAAACACCTGAAATTTGGTGTTCAGAGGGGAGCGAATTCGGGCTCTTTGTCCCTTCTGGGTGCTTGAAACTGGAGAGCGACAACAGGAGCCCTTCAAGGGCACAAATCAGGGCAGAAGTTTGAAGCACAGACCCGCTGGGCTTTGGTTTTCATGGGGTAAGGCAGAAAAATTGGGAATTTAAAAAAAAAATGACTATATTTAAGTAACTTCCCTTCAAGCGGAACAGAAAACAGGGATAAAACAACCAAGTCCTGCAGTGTCCAACCCAAGGATGCACGGCTAAAAGAACAAAATAACCCTGAAACACAACCCA
>WBMZ01010391.1:0-25380 GCA_013400975.1 Atrichornis clamosus
CCCCACGGCCCCCCTCCGCCCCTCGCTGCCTCTCACCGCTCCACCCGGCCCGGTCCACCCACTCCCGACGCCGCCCGGAGTCCCGCCCAGCTGCCCTCAGCGCCGCCGCCGCCCTCCCTTGGCGCGGCCCGGCGGGCGGGATGAAGCTGACGGACAACGTGCTGCGGAGCTTCCGCGTGGCCAAGGTCTTCCGCGAGAACTCGGACAAGATCAATTGCTTCGACTTCAGCCCCAACGGTGAGACCGTCATATCCAGCAGCGACGATGACTCCATCGTTCTGTACGACTGCCAGGAGGGCAAGTGAGTGGCGGGGCCGGGGGGTGCAGGCTTCGGGGGCCTGAAGCAGTACGTGGGGCACGGGGGTGTGAGGGGCCGGGGGGAGCTGCCCGCGGTGGCCTTTGGGGACAAGCTGTGCCCGGCCCGCAGGCCTGGCTGGTGAGCTTGAGCTTGGGCTTTTCTCCCACTGTTTTTTATTGTAGGCTTGTGAGTAGAATCCCAACGGCAGGGATGGGAGCAGCGTGGGTTTGTCTGCACTGTGGCTGTCCGTGCTTGTTTTCTTGGTAGGCTGGAGACAGTAGTGGTAATTTCCCAAGTGTAAGCGAGAGTTCACTTCTGTGAGAGTTAAACAGTTGTTGAGCTTAAAGGGTTCGGTCTGGTCGTATTTCTAGGCCTCGGGATTGCCGCAGGTATGGAACTAACTTCTCGGGCTTCTCTGGGCTTAAGTGTCGCCAATTGAAAGATAAGTGATGGCTATGAGCAGTCTACAGATGTGCTGTTTTAAACAAGCTCATTTGAGTGTAACTTCTTGGATAAATGCTTTAAGTCAAAAGGTGCAGATGGTGTGGTGTGTGTTACTAGAACTACTAAAAATCTGATGGTGTTTTCCATAATACCTGGTTCCTAAGTGGTGTCTTGGAAAGTTGCAGGCAAACGTGGTCCTCTGTGCATTAAGTCCATTCCTTTAGTTGTGTCCACATCTGTAAAGCACAGTTAAAAAACATGTGATTTGCCTTTGTCTTCAGTCTTAGTTTAGATTTAATCAATCAAGGTGTTTATTGATTTCTGTTACTTAGGGGTAATGGGTTAAGGTGTGGATGCCTTTGTCGTTTAACTGCCTGGCTTTATCTTTCTTCTTCTGTTGATCACACGGTGTTTGTCCTGTTTTTCGGACAAACTCCCAGAAGTTTCTAGAGCACTTGAAATCTGGTGCTTCTGTTCAGAGGGTGGAAAAATGCACCAAGGGCATTTGTAGTCTCATGAGAGTTGGAACAAATTGAGCCAAATGGTGTCATTATTCCATTAGAATCTTTTTCAGTTGATACAAGTGTGCCTTTGTCTGCTTTAAATTACTTCAAATTTTAAGTTTTAATTTAGATGTGCTTATTGGTGTAAAGATGTAGTGAGTTCATTTTTTTTTTGTTTGTTTGTTTGTTTGTTTGTTTTTTGGGGTTTTTTTGGTAAAGTCAAGACCGGGAAACATCACATCCATACAGAAAGTGAAAGGAAAGCAAGTATGTGTATTATAGGACATGGAATAAAAAGGACAGGGTAATGCAGGAATGAAAAAGAAACGATTTGGGAGTATCAAGATATATGTTCTAGTAAACCAGGTATTTTTAATGCTCCTACTTTTCCAAGCAGACCAAGGCATCATACTTGATGGGATGAAAGATTGCGTCCTGCAATATTCTCTTAATTTTGTGGAACACCTATTATGTATTATTTTAAATTTCTATTTCATTTTCTTGCTTTACACGTTAAAGTTGTTGGTGTTCCCCATCTGATAGTGTGAACTCTCATGTGAAATTATTAAATTTTTATTTATGTAAGAACAGGTAATCCTATGCATATGGAGGCCGCCATGGATTGTATCCCAGCTCCTAATTAGATACAGTAGTAGCAGGGCTGAATGATGTTAATGCAGATGGTATTGATTGCTCTTCCCCTTTCAGACTTGTAAAGAACTGTTTGATGGGTTGGGAGGCATTTGGTCCTTTCATTCCAATCTCCATCTAGTCCTGATGTGTGCTTTATAGTCAGAGAGTTTGCTTTAATTAAGTTAAATGTAGATCAATGGTCATCTACTGCAGTGCTGTAGGGCAATGAGAGTGGTTTCAAGGTAACTCCTGTGTCAGGATGCAGTTCTCTAGTGGTTATAAAATTTTAAAATTAATTTGAAAGTTTCTCATGTACTATTAACTGGCTTAAAAGTGTAGCTCTGATTTTTAGAGGTAACTAGGGATGCAGGACATGCTTGTTCTCTAACCTGGAACGTTTTAGCTCTGAATTACTTTGTCATTGGAAATTTATGTGAAGATGAAACCTCAGGTCTATGAATTATCATTCTTTTGACTGTTTCAGGCCTGTACTAGGTTTATTTTCCCTTATAAATCACCATTTCAAGAGCCTGGAACTCTCACTTACTTGTATATGTCATTGCTAATTAATATAATGGCCAGGAGGAAATTAAATGTCCTGCTTGCTGGGACAGTGTACAGTACCCTACTTTATTGAATGGCCTGAAAATGAACACCTTTCCCTGTGTAAAAGTGGGAGAATTTGGTGTGTGCCCCCTGTTAATGAGCAGTTCTGCAGTTAGAATTAAAATGCAGCTGTTTGGTTGTACTTCAGGTGCACTCTCACATAGTTTGCTTTGTTTAGCCACACCAAAATGAGTTTACAGCTATATGAGAGTACGACCAACCCCATCTCAGTGAACTTCAGTTTCTAACAGTGTCAGGACAGTTGAAACAGTGCTGTGTAGCCAAGGGCTGACAGGACAAGATTATCTCCTTATCATGTGTATTCTGGGCTTAGGCAACTGCTTATTCATGAGCATCCAATAAGTTTGGTCCCAATATTCCGCTTCTATTTCAAAACGTGTGAACAACTAAATTGTTATTAAATCCCTCCACATTAGGCTGGCTCAGAAGCATAACTTAGAGGCTCAATGGTGTCTATTGGGAGTTAAGGAGGGATTCTGGAAACTTGTAGGACAGTTGTATGTTGGGATGTACGGCAATTCCTGAGGCTTGGAACAGTCTGGCTGCACGTTTGTAACCATGCTGTGATAGAATGGTTTAGGTTGTATTTTAGAGTATATCAATTGTGTATTATTTATACAAATAAAGTGATGGACCTGGGATCCTGCTTAGCCGTGGTGTTTGCTAGGCAGATCCGTGATCCTGGTTGTGGATTGTTTTACCCATAGCAGCAGTGATTCAAACCAAGGCACAGATTATATTACAAACCTCGCTTGTGTTTTGTTTCATCTTTGTAGCAGATTTGACTGAGATCTTGTAAAGTATTTTTCTTTGTTGATATTGCTTTTGTTGGTGGTGCACTGGATAGATTGACCTTGACCATGGAATTATATTTAGTGATTGTGATTCATTTAAAAAGTACTTAGTTTTCTTGTTTGTGTTTAAAATAGTTGATTGGCAACAGGTCCTGTGTGCAGTTGCACACTTCTGCTTGTGTCAGCTTAGATGAAAACTTCACCTTTCCAAATCACAGAAGTCTTTTTGCTTCTCTTTGGTAAATGTGCTCTTGTCTGTCTGTCGATCCTTATTGTCTCTGTGTATATTCATTTATTCTGAATAGAGCTTCTAAGCTTTAAATGTTTAATAGAAAAGGAAAAGCCAAACTAAGCATGAGAGCACTTAATAGAATAGGTTTTGAGATTTGAGGGGTTTGTTTGTTAGGGTTTTTTCTCCCAATTTGGTCAACAGCATAGCTGAGCTAACTGCAGAAAGCAGTGTGGAGAAGTATATCAGGCATAATATTACAGTGTGCCAAAATTTAAATTAGGTCTGTTGTTTTTATGTGTGGGATGTTTGCATCTGAAAAACTGTTTAAAAAACTGCTGGAGGAACTGGGGAAGAATCAGTCGAGATTTGGTCTGTGGTACAGGTAATGTGTGGGTTTTCACTGCACTTGCTGTATTGGCTTTCACTTAACCAAAACTTGTCCCAAACAAGTTTGTTTGAAGTCAAAGCCCTATGGCTTCTGTTGTTTGAGAATTAATCTTCAAGAATGAATGTCTATTTTTGTTCTGATATGAAAAGTCTCTCATTTGTGCTCTTGTTTGGGTGTGTCAGTTTGAGGCTAATGAAAAGAAGGAAAAAGTCCAGCATATTAGAAATACTGTGTCTGAGGGTGTAGTCTGATAAACTTTTCTCTTGGCAGCAGTGTTGGTTTCGACCACTCCTGCTGTTTGTTTCCATTCCTATGCTGTTCTCTTTGGTTGTGTGGGTAAAGTATTTTGTGGGCCTGTGTAATAACCAGAGTTACGAATTTCTAGATTAAAAATAACTCCTGGAAGAGATCGTGTTTCTGGTGTTGATCAGCATCCTCATTGGTTGACTGCCCAGCTCTGAAACCTTTGTGCTACCTCAGTTGAGGATGAAAGGGGAAGGAGGGTGATGCTTACACTGCTCCAGGAGGCACCACTGCTGCGAGATACCCTGATTTGTCAGCTGCTTCTAAGCTTACTCTGAAGTTTAAATTTCTAGTACTGCAGTGCATCACCCGCTTACCAGACACCTACAAATCCAGTTCTGTAGGTTGTATTCACTCTCACTCTGTTGCAAAATGTTAAATTTGAGTTTCATGCCTTAAGATTGGATACAAATATAATTCTGCAGTCCTTTGGAAAAATCCCTGTGTTACTATGTCTTTTATAGATGACTGGTATATAGATGTGTTTGGTTAATACCACATGAACGAGACACCCTGTTCTAGATTTTGAAATAACAGAGAACAAAAAGACAAATTATTCTCAATCTAAAATAAGCAGCAGATGAATTGGAGATTTGAATGGGCAAGGGCACAGTGAGACAGTGCTGCTTGCTGTGCTCCCTATGTTAGCTTCTCCTTTTCTTTTTGCAGTAGACATAATGGGAAAAGGAAGCTTTGGAGGAGATGAGTGCATTTTGCAGGTGTTACAGGGAAGTCCTCAAGCCTAGGGATAGTCTTAGAGAAACACCAAGAGTTTCTTGTTGCAGAGAGTGCAATTATTTCTGCTTCCTCCTGACAGACCAAAGAGGACGCTGTACAGTAAGAAATATGGAGTGGACCTCATCAGGTACACACATGCTGCCAACACTGTCGTGTACAGCTCCAACAAAATAGATGGTAAGTGAGCCACTGGAGTGGAGTGTATTTAATCTCTTTACACTATATGTGTGGATAATTAGTTCTAAAGATTTGGGAAAAAGTTTTAACAACTATTCAGTGATAAGGATTCTGCCAGAGGCAGAGGAAGGAATTAATGTCCAACAGTAATGCACAACTCAGTGATAGTCATGTTAAACATTGTTAGTGAGATAAAAGTTGGAGTCTTCATTCTGCTCGTCACTTGGTGTGTGGTATGAGTGCTGTCAGTCTGCCTCTGCACATTAATTTTTACCTGTGTGTGAGGTGGAAGGAGCAGTTGGACTGAATGTCGTAGCTCTGGCTGGTACACACACAACTCAGCTGCAGAGGAAGGGAGGGCAGGAGGTTCAGGTAGCTCAACAGATTACCAGCCAAGCCTGGAGGAGGTCACAGAGCTCAATTTTGGTTTTGTTTGTTGTAGTCAGTGTCTCAGAATTTTGCAGTGAACAAGTCTCTTAGCACAGCAGTTTAAAAATGGCTTTTAACATTGTACTAGTAAACTCATAATCATTTCTGGAGTAGAGGTTCTTGGGGTTTTTTTCTTTGCAGATATGAAACTTGACAGTAGAGATACTGGGGCCTTGCAATGTGTGCTTGTTTATTAAAGGAATTGCAAAGACTAGGAATTTAGAGACCATGGAAGTTAAGAGTTAAAAAGTCAGGTTAAACTAGAACAAGCTGGGCCTGAAACTAGAGGAACAAGGAAGTCTCCACCAGAATTGGATTTAATGGTGTAAAAGGATTAAAAGTGTCACAGGAAGCATGTGCCTTTTTGGTCTGTTTTAGAGTCTTACTTATTTTTTTTAAATTATGTTATTACTTTATGTCACATTTTTTATTTGGCTGTTATTTAATTTACAATAATTAATAATTAACAAGTTAATGGAGCATTTTTAATGCCATTTTGAGTACTTAGTTTTTTGTTTATAAGCACTGGTAAGCATTAAGACTTAAGTCTTCATGCTTCAGGGTACCATTATGGTAAATACTTAATTAGAAGAAAAGAAAAACATACAGTGTGAGAATGTTTGTTGCTTTTATGAAATATAAGCTTAATAAAACCAACAGTGTGTTCTGTAGGAGTCCAGACACACTGTAGTCCCTAATGCATGTGGTCATGGGCAAGGTGCATGGTGTTTAACCTGTTTTACAGGTATTGGGAGGGAAAATTAATTCAGAAACATGCTGTAGGAATGTTGGTGCTTGTTTCCAAGCATTCTGTCTGTTGAGTTGCTACCAATCAACTCTGAAGATTTGCTCAAGACCTCTGGACTTAGTTCCTCTTGCCTGATTCCAGGCTGAGGTAGTAGTTTGTACAGTTTGAGGGTCTATGATACCACCCGGTACAGGAGATAACTGTACAGGCCACTGCCTTGCCTGGGACAGAGCACTGCCAGCAGTGAGATCACAAAGGAGCACAATTCCCCAGTGCTTCCTCTTTAGCAAAGGAAGATGGAATGCTGCATGGATGCTTCGGAGATCAGGTAATGACAGTTCTTGCAGGAAAAACCAGAGATGTGACTTAACAGCTTGAAGTCTTAACAGTTTGAAGCATGTTGGTTCTATCCAGTATGGGATGTGACAGTGGTGTTGGGGATTTATGTTTTGGATAATCACCTCAGGTCAGTTAGAGGCTTTCAAGAACGTGTGTGTCACCAGCTCCATGTGTCCAACTTGTTCAATCAGGTTCAGTGTTCTTGTCAAATACTGGAGGGTGGTTTAGACCTCTGATCTCAACTTGATGAGAAACAGGCAAACTGGGAACTTGATAATTTTTTCACAGATAGAAGGTGTTGCTGAATGAGCCTTTCAAAACACCCTGAACACAGTAGCCCTTCTGACTGTCAAAACGCCCAGTACATGTTGCATTCTCCTGGCACTCATTCTTCTAAGTCAAAAGTAAAAATGTCCTTTTCCCTCAGTTTATCTTTGGACCCTTAGCAGAACTTGTTGTTCCAGCAGTACAGAGTCTGCACATAAAGATTAAAAAGTTTTCTCTTAGAAGAGTTTATTTTAATTTTGGGAGAAAATCTCAACAGCATCTTCCAAATTTGTGGGCTGCTCTTGGTATGTTCATCTATACCCAAGATAAAATTGGCACTTGAGAAATTTTGTGGTGCTGCTCTCATTTATTCAGTTTATGTTTAAGGTTGCTGAAGTGCACTAAGCTTTAGATTACTCCTCTGTCCTCTTCTTAGATGTTAGCTGCTCTAGGTGCTGAGAAAATGTGTGCAGTTGATTGTCAGATTAAACAAAAAGGAGAGATATTTGCTAGTTTTTAATGGTCTTGTCCTGGCTTTGAAGTTATGGTTTTATCTTTTATCTTTAGCTGAATGCCAGAATTTGTACATTTCCTGTGTGTACTGCTTAGTTGGAGATTTGTTGAATGTGTAATGTAGGAAAGAGAGCAAGATTCATGCTGCAAAGCAGTAAAAAGTAGTAGCATCAACTTTGTAAATTTGGTATTCTCAATTTTGTGAGAGTGATGGAATAAAACCTGCTGCTACTTAAATTTTAGCACCTTTGAAATTACCTTGCATAAATCACATGATAGTTGTCTTTAAAATGTAACATGACTTCAAACTGTGGGAAGTATCTTTTCCTGTTGCCTGATTTTCAGTTCTGCCTTGCCAATCGGTTTCTGTCTGTTTCTAACTTGGTTCTGTTTCAGTCTGACTTGAAAGCAAAAAACAAGGCTTAAGGGCTGTGGTGACATTACTGTTGCTTTGGGGAGCAAGTTACTGTGTGATCACTTTCAGATAATCTTGGGTTCATGGTATAATAAAGCTTATGGTTTGTTTATGTTTTCAGATACAATCCGATACCTCTCCCTTCATGACAACAAGTACATTCGGTATTTCCCGGGGCACACAAAAAGGTGAGATGTGGCTTGGAGACAGGACAGGAGAAGTTGGAATAAGAATGGTAGTGAGCTCCAGTTCCATCATATTTGGTTCATGCTGCTTTTTTGCTTTGTTCAGTTATGGGCTTGTATACAACTGTTGGGGTGGGTGTTGCTCCATTCACTACTTCTGTTTGTCTCTGATGCGTGTGGGTTTCTGTGTTGCAGAGTGGTTGCTCTTTCAATGTCTCCAGTGGATGATACTTTTATTTCTGGATCTCTGGATAAAACTATTCGACTTTGGGATCTCCGCTCTCCAAATTGCCAGGTAGGTTATAAAATACATGTGCGTAATGTGTTGAATTTTGAGTTAGAAGGATGAAAAATGGGTATGTGTTTGTTACAAAGTAGAAATAGTGCCAGAAGTGTGTCCTGCTGGTTTAGCGTTGACACCTTCCTGGAATACTGAAGGAGCCTTGATCAGGAATCTCTGTGCTCTGTGTGTGTCACATTGTGTAACACCATTTTTTCTCACCTGTGTCTCTGCCAGAGAGGCACTGGGGAGAGCAAGAATAACACCAACAGCTGATGAAACAAGAGAAGGGCTGGGTGTCATCAGCTGGTTCATCAGGCTGCTACCTTATGGAGAGGGTGTTCTCTCAGAGCTGGCATCCCTCCTGTGTTGAGAATTCAGGTTATCGAAGTGTTTGTACTGTGTGTCTAAAATTGGTGCCTTGATGCAATTAAATTTGATGAAGAAACTGATGATCTAAAGTAACACAGCAGCCATATGGTCTGCCACCTCCTTGCATCACCTCTGTTCACAGGAACTGTTTGCGAGCAGATTTAACTTTCTAGTAAGACAGAACACTATTTGTTTTTGTTTACTTATTTTGCTGGAATGCTTTACTTTTTTTAGTGGAAGCAGGCTTGTAAGGGTTGAGAAAAATACTAGAGATGGCAGCAGTGGCAGGAGTGAGGAACAGAACCACCTTTAGTGGTGGTGAGTTGTTTTGTCCAGGTATCTGGATACATAGTGTTGTGCTCTCCTATTTACCTGTCTCACTGGGACCCTTTTGCTAATGTAACTGTAAATGCAAAAGAAAGAAAAAAGTTACACTCCTTACAAAATGTTTTTATCTTTCTTAAAGCCAAGCCTTTTCTGACAGATCTTAATTCTGTCTTTCTTTGGGAGTATGTCTTTAATGCCAGTATGTGAGTTTCCATCGAGATGAATCTCAGTCTCCAAGTTGCTACAGCTGACATAGGGTTGTAAGTGCAGTAGCAGTTCTGTGATTTATGCTGATGTCTGAAGTTGTAAGAATGGTCAGACTCTAGGACTTGTAACTGGAAGCTGCATCCAGCCAAGTTTGGGGAACAGGTTGAGGAAGTGTGACTTGTAGTTTTCAGTTGGTCCGTGAGATGGCAGCCGCACTGCCTCAAAATATTCCTGGGAAACCAGAGCTGGGCCACTCACCAGGGCCCTGAGCATCGGCTGAGCTCACTGCCTCACCTTCAGAGAGCACGGGGAAAACTGACCTGTGTGGGAAAGAAGAGAAGCACTAAAGCCTCTAGACTTCATCTGGAGAAGAATGCAGAAAGAAAAATACACAAACTTGTTGAATGTATTATGGATTTAATCAAAGATGTGTTCTTGTTTATGTGCATACAGTTACATAAAGACATTTGACTAACATTCAGAGACTGTCAGTCAGGATACAGAAAATTACATATCTTGTTGGCTTTTACCAGATTTTCTCAAGTGTTTTCTACTATGTGAGTTAAGAAAAAGGTAACATTAAAAATAAGCACTGGTAATAATCTGTCAACTGTAATATGTAAGGTCTGAGTTTTTATTGAACAGGCATGTTAAGCTCAGCAGTGATATTCACTGGAGCTGCTCCTACTTCCTTTGAAAGTACTTTTTTCCCCCTCCTGTGCAGCCACAAGTGGGAGAGCATTGCTGCTGATCCCAGCAGCAGTGTTTTGTGGTGCTGTCTGATATGGTTATTAATACAGCCATATCAGCTCCCCTTCTCTGGGTACCTTTTGGGTGCATGACACCTTAAATGAGGTTTTGATTTGTTTTGATGTAAACTTTGTCATTGAAGCAAATTGGAAGCTCTGTTTGGTGACCTGAGGTTGAGAAAGTCGAGTTCTGAACCTTTGTAAAACCTTAATATTTACAATTGAAAATAAGTCATTCCACCCCTAGTCTGCTGCCCTGCTCACAGGGGGCTCAAAGGGCACTGTGGTGGTAGAAATGTGAGCATCAGTTTTGCAAAATAATTTTGGCTATTTCTGTTTTCTAGGGTTTAATGCATCTCCAAGGGAAGCCTGTGTGTTCTTTTGACCCAGAAGGGTTGATTTTCGCAGCTGGAGTCAATTCTGAAATGGTGAAGCTTTATGATCTCCGTTCTTTTGACAAGGTGAGGTATCCTAACTTCCCTTCTTACACTTTTTATCTTGCAAGAAATACTCTGAACTCAGTGCTCTGTGGCTGGATTACTCTACTCAGAACTACTGTCTGGGGTGCTTCCTTGGCATCCAGAGAGTTCTCAGTAAGCATATATCTCATGGACAGAAAGGGATACGTCACCAAATCCTGAGGTACACTCTTAACCAATGTTTAAGTGCTAAGTCTTTAACCTGCTCTGGATTCCTGTTTAGGCTTTTTGTTGTGCAATTTTGGGCTTTTTTTCCCTTGCTGCTTATTCTGGAAGAATACTGGCAAAAATGGAGCTAGGATTGTCAGAAAGGATGGAAATTTCAAAGGAAACTCTAATTGGGTGGGCAGCTGAACTGAATAAGCACTGAACATAGTTAATTCCACGGTTTTCAAAAATCAGGTGACAATTACACTGGCTCAAAGTGTGTAACTTCATGTAACAGCTTTGTTCATAAACTTCATCCTGCCTTAATTTCTGCTGTTGATTGTGTTAGAGCATAAAACGATTGGATTGAAACACCCTACTGTGGCTCTTTTTTGCTTTGGAAACTGGATTCGTATGTCAAAACTTATACATGCAGTGACATGTTTGCCATTACACTGTCTTTTGGTATCTTAGGGCTATGGATTTTCTTTTAAAATACCTTAAACGTTTTCCTGAGCTAAGGTTAAAAGCAGAGTCTTGTTAGCAGCAATGCATAGTCTTCACCATAATTCCATTTTCTCTTTGCAGGGGCCATTTGCTACATTTAAGATGCAATATGATCGAACGTGCGAGTGGACAGGCCTGAAGTTCAGCAATGATGGGAAACTCATCCTCATATCAACGAACGGCGGCTTCATTCGGCTCATTGATGCCTTCAAAGGAGCTGTCCTGCATACGTTTGGGGTGAGCCTGCTGCCTGTGGTACTTGCTGGAAAACTTGGTGTTAGTTTTGGGAGCAGGTGCCCTTTGGTTATGAGATTGCTGTGGACACACTCTCTACCACATATTCTCCTGTTTTGTGCCATAGGGTTATAACAATAGTAAGGCTGTCACGCTGGAGGCATCATTCACACCAGACTCTCAGTTCATCATGATAGGTAAGATAATTCTTGGAAAGAATTTTAGTGCTTTGAAATTAGATGTGTTATGTAGGGCTAAAGCTATGTCTGTTGGGAGGCAGAATGTATTTTTAAATAATACCATGCAGCTGTAATCCTTCTTTGCACTGACAGTGTTATGTTTTGTTAGATCGCTCAGTGTTCTCTAGACTGAGTCCTGAAGGACTCCTGAGGGAAGCAGGTGGCAAAAAGCCAACTCCTGTACAGCCTGGTGCTGCATGTTGGGCACCCCAAAATAAGCACTTCAGTCACTCTGCTACCCAGTAGGACCCATGGGCACAAGTCAGATGAGACTGTGTGGTGCTTCCTGCTCCTAGCACTTTGTTTTTGTTCTTTTTTATGTGGCTGGTACATCAAATATGTTTAACTTTGTGGTAATTGGTATCCAGATTCTAATTTTTCCTGGATGAGTGATGGTCTTGGCAATACTACTTTTCTTTTGTTCTGGCTGAGGACTTCCTGATTGCAGAGAAGAGGGGTGGGGTTTTTTGTTTAGTCTGTCTCTGGAGAACACTTCATTGAACGTATTTACCTTCCTGTTGTGCTCTTCCAAATTAAAACAGTAGTTGAAGTTCCAAACCACTTGTTCCTGTTCAGTTTTTACATACAGTTAAGTTGCAACTTGTGCTTCTTAAGTTTTCTTTCCTGAAAAGCTATAGGCATAAATACAGAAGCAGAATAAATTTTTTGCATTTTTATTAGGAAACCCATTTAAAATGAGTCTAAAGCAGAATTGAATTATAACAATGTAAAGTTCTCAACCTCAGAGTTTGAAAAATGCCATTTTACAGTGAAAAACTTGTCCCATTATAGCAATGTGGAGGGTTGGCATCTCCAGAGAAGCTTCTGGTATTTGGCTTAGTGCATTGAAATCTGGTTACCTTCCATGGTAAAGACTTCGGTTTGATTCTGTGCCCACTGAGTGAAATATTTATCTGTGTCTGAACTGAGAACTTGTGTGAACAATGACTCTTTCCCCAGTGCTTGGCCTTGTGCACATTGGTGCAGCTCGGCCAGGGTCTCTCCTCTGTAGCTGGAGGTGTCAGCTCTCCTTTCCTACTGGGTGTCAGTAGTTAACATGTTATGAAGTTGAGACCTGCTTGTTCCTTAAGTTCTCACAGAAAAGGGTATGTTCTTCATTTCCTCTGCTGACCTCTCCAGTGCATCTTGCATCTCTTGTTTTCCATTCCTACTTTCAGGTTCAGAGGATGGGAAAATCCATGTTTGGAATGGGGAAAGTGGGATGAAGGTGGCTGTGCTAGATGGAAAACACACAGGCCCTATAACGTGTCTGCAGTTCAATCCAAAATTCATGACTTTCGCTAGCGCATGTTCCAATATGGTAAGGAAATGGGTTTTAAGTTCCTCTGAGCTCCATGAGCTGCTGATGCTTCTAGAGATGAATCTGAAAAGGCTCAGTGCCTCTGATGGGTATTGCCTTGGGCTTTGGTGAGAGCCAGGCCCATCTGTTACACCCTGACTGTGTCATACCTGGCAGGTCGAGCCGTGGGGCAGCGCACCCGGCAAACCAGCGTGTGAACACACCCGTGAAAGCAGAGCAGTGAGTGAGTGTGCACGCAGAGTACGAGTTCTTTAGGTCCCTGCACACTGCTGGTATTTTCAGTTTGTGTAAGCCTGGCTTGCTCAGGACAATGTGCAGTGCAAACCAAAGCAGCATAAGCAAGGATTGTAACCTTAAACTGCTGGGAGAGTGTTGCTGCCTCTTTGGTAGTCTCTGCCTGTGTGCTTACAGAAGGTAGCAGTGATCAGCTCCTACAGTGTGCTGTGTTCTGCTCTGAAAAGATGTTTTCTTTCCTCCTCTGTAGGCCTTCTGGTTGCCAACTATTGACGACTAATTCCTACGCTGCAGCTGCTGTCAGATGACTCCCCTACTGCTAACAGCAGCATGTCATTGCAAGGAGAGTTTTGGAATTGCCTACATCTCCTAGACTGTGTTCCTGTTCCTGCATATTTTCCATGTCTTACGTTTATCTACAGCATTCCGTTGTGAGGACTGCTCCTCTCAGCCTCCTGGCATGCTCAGAAGCAGCATGCTACAAGTTTTTACCTTCCAGTTCATGCCCAGCCGGCTTCAGCCCAAGTTGGAACTGACACAGTATTATTTCTAAGAGCGGCGAAGTCCTGTTTTATTTACAAAATGTTTGTGGCATTTCTTGAAAGCTGTAATTATGTGTTTTCCTGCTGTAAGTGCACAAGGCTATTGATGTTCCAATGAGAAACGTGCAGTTCCTTCCCATAAGTGCATGTTTTTAATGTCTGGGATCTCTGGTTTCACTGCAGTCCACAGATGCAAATACTTCTGTGCCAAATGTGAACACTGACAGTTTTGAACGGCAGATGCTGGATTCTCTTGCAGTGCAACATGCACCAGAAGCGTGGGTGACTGTGAATGTACCTCATACATCTTGTCATCGGGTTTTTTGGTGATTTAGTGTGCAACTGTACAGATTTCATCCACTGCCAGAGGTTGTCAAAGCCTCCCTGCTGTTTGCTGTGCCAGCATCCTGGAGGCACAGACAGCACTGCTGAGGTCCGGCCAGTGTCCCAAGCAATAAAGGAGTCTGTCAGCAGGAAGACGGAGAAACCAAACTGAGACTGAAAGCACAGTCTGCTTATGTATCTTCCTTATGTACCATCTTGGCTGATCTTACTTGTAAATATCGTGGGGTGGGTGGGCAGTGGGAATGGGCCATATTTTTTTACTTTTAGATATAAAAGAATATGATGTGGGCCAGTATTGTGAGGTGTCAAGGCTGTTTACTTTCACCAATGCAGTTTTCCGCTCCCTGGTTTGTAAATAAGCTCCATGAAATTCATCCCACACCAGGCTCAAACCTGTATCCCTTTGTTGGTAAAACTGACATGTGGTAGTCCATCACGCAGTTTGTTACAGGTCTGCAGGTTTCCATTGATAGCTCCAAAAGAGCAACACATCCTTTGTCAGATGGTGTCTTCAGAAATGAATTTTTAATTCTTGGGCATGACTGTGCTGACTCTGCCTAGCTGTGGCCCTGCTCCAAGGAATACACCTGCAAAGAGATGGGTGAGACATGCTCTCCTGCCTCAGGGGCTTGTAGCACAGAAAAACTGGCAGGCTAGTCTTCAAGCCCAGTTCCAGTTTCTTTTTCCTGAAATGCTGCATCAATGGAATGCATCCACCAGCAAGCTGGGACAGGCCTGGTGAAAATGCAATGTTCACTGTATTCTTGGCTTTCTGAACACACTTTGGTTTATGTGCTGGGTCACAGCTTGGGAAGTCAGTTCTTTCCCAGTCACGTGTGCTTCCCATAAATATGAAAAGCTGGCAAGATGACAAGACAGCAACGGGCACGTTCTCTCTGCTCTCAAGTGCCAGTCCATACTGGCAAACCGTGCTCAAGCGTTTGCATTAGGTCACTTGTCCTGATGTTCCCCTGCTACAGCAAAGTTCATCTCAGCTGTGGCACCTCATACACCATTCAGATCATGTCTCCCTGGAAAAAATCGCCTTGTAGAACAGCTGCTTTTGTTTTGCTTTCTCTTGCCTTTTTTTTCCCCCCTCCCAGTCCTTGTCTGTGGAAACATGCTGTGCTAAGAGCTGGGGATGGGCACTGAGCATTTCTGCACTGCTGGTCCGTTCCGCTCGGAGCTGCAGTGCTTGCCCGTGGCAGTGCGGGAGCACTGCCCACACCAGGCAGGCTCACACCATGGTGCTCAATCTGTGCTGGGGTTGTGGCTTGCCTCTGCTGCTGCTGCTGCCACACGGGGCATTTCCAGCCACAGCTCTGCGATGTGAGTTTGCCATCCTCTGGCAGGGTGAGTGATGCTTTTCCTCGCTACAGGCCTGCTGGTGGAGATGCAGATGAGAGGTTCATGGCATCCCTCTTCCCGTGCTGTCCCACCATTGCCTATAAATACAACGGCCCAGTGCAAAGGGAGATGGTTTTTTTGGGCCTCAGTCACTTTAACTCAGCAGTGTTGCATTTCAGGCTGCTTGGTGCTATTTTACCTTCGTTGGTATTTGCAGTACTTTGTAACATACAGGTATTTAGGGTTTGTAGTGTGTTTTAACAGTCAAACTTCAGCGTCCAGTAGTAAATCATCTTTGAGATTTTTCGAGTCTGTTGCCTGAGGAAGTGAACAGATAGCCTCCGGCCATATTCCTTGTTACTTTTCACAGGGAAGCATTTGGCAGTCTTTTATTCTACAAATGCTCTTCGCTAATGTGGTTTGAGCGCTTGTCTAGGGGTTGGTTCTGCTCTCTTCTGCTTGCAGTGTTGTAAAACATGGTGTGTTGTGGCATGAAATGTTTAAGGAAAAAGGGGACCAGAGGAGTGGTTTAGGAGGACACACACACACACAAACAATTAGTGGCTTTCTGGAGTGAAGAGGGATGTACAGGCTTATGCACAGCAGCACTAGTGCTCAGTTCAGGATGGCAGCTGAGAGCCTTCCCAGGGCCCATTGGAAGGGCAGAGACATCTCTGTTGATGTAGCATGGAGTGTTTTCCATCTGCCTTTAAAAGAAGGGGTAGGTGCCAAGTATTGTCAAGGAACTTGAGGATTGTGTGTTTCAGACAGTTGGACAGGAAAGGTGAATAAAACTTCTGGCTTCCAGCTTCTACGTGCTTCTCTAGGAGTCTCAGGGCTGCAATTCCTGTGCTTCTCAGGGCTGCCAGCTAATGAGAAACAGACCTGATGAAAAACAGCACTCCCAGGTCTAACATAGTGGCCAAGCAGGAAACAGCATTCCCTGTCCAAATCTGACATTTAAATCCCTCCCCAAGTTCTTTGGGATAAAGTAAAAACCTTTCTTCAAAACAAAGGGGAAGTGAGACTCAAGAGGCCACCTCTAAGTAAGCAGTGGTGGTGGCTGAGCATGTCTGCCTGGACTATAGGAGATTTTAGGTTTAATTCTCCAAGTCAGTCTTGAGAGATTTTTATTACTTTATGGAAGCTCTCAGGTCCTGGATTCATGTCCCAACACCTGCTTTGGAAGACACAGGAGCAATTGAGTGACAAATTTGGAAGCAGCAACGTATCTTTTCCAATGCCTCTTGACTGTATTAGCACTTTAAGAGACTTCACCTTGGTTTTGGGTCAGGGGCAGGAGCCTGGTGAGCCTTTTGGAAACTGGTCTCTGTGGTTGTGAGCTGCTATAGGGAGTTGGACTCCTCAGTGGTATCTGCCAGTGAGTGTAAATACCTAAAGTCAAATTATGCTTTGTCACAAAATACTACGTATGTGGAGAATTCAATGTTGTGGCTGTGACTAATAAATATTTTGTAGAGAGATCACTTGAGTGCTGTAAATTTTGCATTCGTCCAGTGTGATACAACTTGCTGGTTACTTAGAGGGGAAATGGGAAACTCATCCATTTTTTGAAAAGTCCCCTTGGAGACTCAGAAACTAGTGGAAATGGTGATTCTTTGACGTTATCCCTCCACAAATTGCCCATTTTAAGAGGTTTTTCTTGCCTATGAATGTATTGGGATAGGGAAGCAACCTGGTGACAGCTGCTTAGGGAGGCATGGTGCCCTAGGTAATGGGGTGTTCACAGCAGCCCGTGTTCTGGATGGAAGAGCTGAGCTCTTTCTCAGCAAGGTGAGAAAATAACATGTTGGATGTGAGTAATAGGAATCTCAGATCATTACAGTCAGTGCATATAAATCTAGTGTTACAGCTGCTGAAGGGAGGACAGCAGCCAGCATCATTAACATGGATAAACACCCACGTGCATTGTTTTCAGGTTAAACTTCAGGTTAAAGCGAAGCTGGAGAGAAATGGTTTTTGTTCTATCCCTTGCTTAAACCATGAGCAGATAGCTGAGCGGGCTGCCTCATTTCTGGGGGGATTTCCTCCCATTGCAGGGAGTAATCTTTTGACACCAAGCCCTCAGGGCAGTTCTGATAAGGGAATGCTTCTAAAGACAAACTGCTTCTTGGCAAAGACAAATGCAGAGCAAAACCTCCCCTGTGATTTTTCTAAGGCTGTTTTTCTCCAGCTCAGGTCTCTGTAAAATCCCTAACAGGAACAACACCACATTAAGATGCGTGGGAAAAAAAACAAAGTACTTTTATTTGGACTTTCATCCTTGTGGAACTTAAGACACACACTGGGGTTTGGCTGCTTCTCTAGGGAATCTTGGAACCTGTGTAATGAATAGTGAGAACCCAAGTGGGGACTCGGGGAGATGGGAAGCTTGTCCAGACCTGAATTTGCCTGGCTAATAAATAGGTTGGGAAGCAGAGCCTCAGAGTTTAAGACACAACTCTGGCGTGTCTGCTGCACGGTGTTTCTGTTGGAATGAGAGTAAGTGCTTGGGATTCAGCACTGCAGACAAATTGCAACAAACTGGTTTTATTTTACTTGGAGCTCTTCTACTAAATCAGCTGAGGTACTGAAATACCTTGGTTCTCATCAGTGCTGCTGCTATAAAACCTGCTTTGCTGTCAGAAATGACCTGAACAGAAAAAGTGTCAGCAAGTGTGGATTAAGATTTATGAGAAATTTTATGTTGTGTTACTAATGCACTTCAGTGTTCTTAAATAAGAGTAAGGCACATATCTTTGCACAGGAGGCTCCTGTACACCAGTGTGTAGGTTCACCTGGCAACATCCTCTGGTTTGAGGTGCCTACAAATGGCAACTGTCTCAAGAGGTCTGGGCTACTGCTCCAGCGTTGTTCCCATGCCACAGGCATGGCCATACCCAACACTGTCTTGGCAGCAGCTCCCAGGTTTTCAGCACATCTCACATTACAGCATATGGATGCGAGAGATGCTTTAGCTTATGCATCCAGTTCAGCTTAGTTCAAGTCTGATTAAAAGCCAGCTCTTCAGACTGATTGGATCTCAATTGATCCTTATTGTTCAATAGTAAAAAGAGAAAGTGTTCAGTAGAAATATGGATTTGAGTGTCGCTGTACCGCAAAGATCTTAGAAATAGCGCCTTTCAGCTTGCATGGCCCCCTTTGCAGGGGCTCGTTGGTCCAGCAATGAGAAAGGAGAGTGATTTGTTGCCCACTGTTCCTCTCTCACGTGTTCTTAAGCAGCTAATCTTGTTCACCTTCTGCTCTGTGCTGGCTGTGCATTTTCAGGTTCCACTGCAAAAGGTTTTGCTGGAAGACAGTGTATGTGTGCAGCAGAAATCCTTGTCTCAGGTTAATGCTGAATGGCACCACAGGAGGGGAACACAGAGATGCTGTGTGTCATCCTAACAGTCAGTCCTCTTTCCTGTTACGTAGTGGGATAACAAATACAGAGATGTCATCGTAGGATGCCTCGTGGCTGTCATCCAGCATCCACTGGTGGCCTCTCTTCTTTCCCCTTGCTCTGCATACCAAGCACTTGGCCAGTTCTGAAAATCTGTGGGTGGAAAAATGCAGGGTTTGGGTTAACACAGCACTATTCCCTTTAGAAACAACACTGCGATCTGTCTTTTATGTTGTCCAAATAGCAAGGCTTTTTAAGACACCAGCTTTATCATCGTTTCTGTAGGATGGGGACAGATTAGGAGGCAGTTTCCAACATCACGGAAAAGAGCGGTCATGCCACAGCTGACCTGGAGGCAGAGGGATCTCAGCATGCTTTAGGTCTGATCAGGTTCTTTGGAAGGGAAAACAATGGCAGAGCTGGTATTTACCTTTGAGGATCTGTCCTGTTTTCTGCAAGGAAGCTCCTGACCACATGGGCCACCTCGTTGTTGCACAGAACATCCCAAAGGCCATCAGTTGCCATGATGAGGACATCATCTTCATTAATGTCATGCAGAGCAAAGTCAAATACATTCACCTGGAAAGCACAGGAGTAAATCTGTGATAATTCCTGCAACTTAACAGAGGGGTCAGGGAGATGAGACTCCCCCTGAGAGATGACACCGTGGGACCGGGGTGCTTGGAATCTGTTATGTCCCCTTGCTGCTATGCTTCAAGATTCCTGTCTTGGGGATTCTCTGGACAGCATGGCCAGAGAGAAACACGGTGGAGAAAGGACGTGGCTAAGACCTGCCATGTCTGTAAAAGGCACATGCTACATAGGAGCAGCAGCATGTTTAATTCCATCCTAGAATTTCCATGTGCTGCGACTGACCTTGGGAATGCAGGAGAGGAAAGGTTTGACTTCAATGTTGGTGTCGATGACTTTGAGCTGATGATCCCCCAGGCCTCGAGAGACAGCCAGAGTTCCCAGCAGGCGAGCCTGACCACGAAGAAAGCAAAACAGGATGAAACACAGAGATGTGGTGCCTTTAAAGGCTGCTGTGTGGCATGTCCTAACTGATCTCTGTGTTGCCTTTAGAACCCTTCTCCAGGCATCTCTCAGAACAGCCCCTGGAGATGGAGGAGTGGTGAGAAGCAATGGCCTGATGGGTGTGGAGACAGCCTGCATGTGGATGGCTCCTGGTGGCCTGTGGTGTGCTTCAGTTACTGCATGTGCTCTGGGAATGCTACAGACCTCAGGAAGCCCACGGTGGCATCTGCTCTTGATTTGAGGTGTCAAGAAAGAAAACTGGGTTGGCTTGGGAGCATCCCTTTCTCCTGGCAAAGGAGGTTCTGCACTGCCTTGGCAAAGGGGGTGGCATGTGGGTTGTAGTGCTGGGGGAGGTGATGGGGCTTTCTGCTCGACCCCAGCAGGCAGATGCTGGATGTGTGCAGTCACTGCTTCTCCCTACCTCCTCCTTCCCTCTCCAGGCTCATTTCTCAGCCCCTCTTCAAGGAAGACAGTTTGTGGGAAAGGCACTAGTTAGAGCTGAAGGAGACAGTCACAGGTGGAAGCTGGTGACGTTAGTTCTCATCTGAAATGAGTTCTTGTGTGCAAGGGGAAATGAGGACCAGGCAGAGCTGCTGTCTGCTCTGTTACCTGGACGAGGGTGCAGACGCTGCTCCAGAGGGCCCTGGGTTGCACCGGCCGGGCAGCAAAGGGAGCTGCTGTCTCGGGGCTGTGGGACTGCACCATGCTGGACAGTACCAGAGCTCGGGGGCTGCCCTAATGCCCCAGAGCGTGACACAAGTGACAGGGATGCTGAGGATCCCCAGCAGACTTGCCTGTGCCTTCCCAGGCAAGCCATGTGTGTAAAGCATTAAGCTACCTGCTTCCCGTGACCATGGACAAGAGGATACTTGAGGTCAGCTTTCTCCACCGTCTTGTACCCCCTGGAATGGAGAATTCACTGTTGATTTGGAATTTGTCTGACTTGACAGTACAACCCAGCCAGAGCATTTTGACTGTGATCAAACCCTTGTGGTGTCCCCATGCACAGGTAGCTCACTGAGGAAGAGGCAAGGTGACTTGCTGAAGCAGATGAAGTGAAAGTGATCCTTTGTTGAATGCCCGGATGTTTTTCACTCCCCCTCCTCCCCAGCTAGTACCTGCACCAGGCTGGGGCTCTCTGCACCAGGCTGGGGCTCCCTGCACGAGGCTGGGGCTCTCTGCACCAGCCCCACCTCGATGGATCCCAGAAGGACCATCTCGACTGCTTTCTAACCACTCTGCCAGGGCCCCAGTCCTTCAGTCAGAGGGAGCTGCTCACAGCATCCTTCGCTGCCATCGTGCTGCTGCTCTCACCAGCAGAACATGCCCCTCCTCCCTTGACTTCCCCATTGCTGTGAGCAGGTAAAGCTGCCCTGTGCTGCAGCCTTATCCTCAGGCAGAAAGGACTCACCAGCCCTCCATGAAGTAATCCCGGTACAAGACTTTCTGGCCCACATCATCTCCCTTCAACCTCCGTGGAAACTCAAAGCGTGTGAACTCACCATCCAGGAGTTTGGGGAAAAGAAAAGCCTGGAGGAGGGAATGCAGGTGTGAGGATGGACAGGTTCTGCTTCAGCTGAGTAGGGCACCAAAGCTGCTTCTGCCTCAGGACTGGCATTCCCAGCAGCAGAATAGAGACCAAAATTGGGAAAGCATTTTCCAATGAGGACATGAACATCTCCCATACTAAAGACTGCTGGCTAAATCTCTACCCCAGCCCTCCCTGACTAGTGCCAGCTGACGTCCTGGCCACACAACAGCCTTCAAGCAAAGCTGGTGGTCCTCTCGCCACAAGCCCTGTCTGTCCCAGTGGGATGCTCACAGCTGGATTGTCTGATGTGTGGAAGGAGTCACTCACCAAGTGCTGGATTCGCTGCCTCTCTGCCTCAGGTGTGAATTCATTGCTCATGGGCACAATGTTGTCCTTCAGGACAAGAATTGCCCTACAAGGGGGAAAAGGCAAAGCTGAGCTATGCCAGAGAATAGCTGTGCACTCAAAACTGTTAAAAAATGCCACTATTTTAAATAACTCCATTGCAATTGCACTGTTGCAGCAGAGAACTGTGCTTGCCTGGTTTCACAGTGGTTGAGCTCACTGCTAGAGGAACAAGGGGCTAAGGCCAGGTGAGGAAGCTCTTGAGGATACCTTGAAATCATCTACCACTTTTAAACACCTGCCAGGCTGAGCATACTGCTGCATTACCACCCCAGTGCTGTGTCTGGACAGCTTTAGTCCCTTGAAATCTCAAAACTTCCAGAAGGCATGACAGCACCTTCCTTCCAACAGGTCCTCTGCCAGGCAGGAGGGAAGTGGCTGGGCTGCACATTTACTGTCTGTAGGATTAAATAATGTGGTTTAACCTGGCAGGCAGTTAAACACCACACAGCCACTCGCTCTCTCCCCCCACACCCTGTGGGATGGGGGAGACAATTGGGAAAAAAGCAAGTAAAATCTGTGGGTTGAGACAGAAAAAGTTTAATAGGACAGAAATGGAAGGGAAAATAATAATGAGAAAAGAATTAGAATATACAAAACAACTGATGCACAGTGCAGTTGCTCACCACCCACTGATCAGTGCGCAGCCAGTTCCCCAGCAGTGGCCCCAGGCCAGCTTTCCCCACAGTTCACACACTGAGCACAGTGCCACATGGTCTGGGACATCCCTTGGGTCATTTGGGGGCAGTTGTCCTGGCTGTGACCCCTCCCAGCTTCTTGTGCCCCCAGACTGCCTTGCTGGTGGGGTGAGAAGCTGAAGAGTCCCCAATTCTGTGCAAGCTCTGCTCAGCAACTAAAACATCAGTGGGTTATCAACACTCTTGTCTAGACTTCTATCCCAGCTGAAACCAGGACAGTAAGATGCTGGAAACCTTGCTTATCTCCCAGCTCTCATCCCCAGCAACCTCCCCCTTTTATGACTCACCTGCTGTCCCCAGCGTTGGCCACATACAGCTTTCCCTGGAAATAAAGGGCAGCCAGAGCAGTGCAGCCTCCTGTCTGGTTTGTAGCTTCCATCTCCTGGCCAATGACTTCATCCTGGTTTAAACAAGTTTGGAGGCTGATGTGATCAGGGCTGCTGCTTTCCACACACTGTCTCATACCTCCCAGCAGAAATCCAGAACCAAAACTGACTGTGGATGGGCCACAGGAAACCACTAAGGTGACAGATGATGTTGCTCCCGTACAGCCTACACAGCTGTTGCTCCTGGACTATGGACTGCTTTAGGAGGGTGATGGGGAGAGCTCAAACTTGTTATGTGCTGAATGAGAGTGACAACAGCCACCTTCTTGCCCTAAAGAACTGTACAGAGCTACTGTAGCCTTGCTCAGGGTAAGCACTGCTGATGTGCAACTCTGAGGCAGATCGTGGGGTTTGACCCAGCATGATCTTAGCACACCTAAAGGTTTGGCCCCATGTTCCTCCTTGCTCAATAAGCTGCAGAACTGCAGACCCTGCCCTTCCAGCACAGCAGGGAAGGACAGACTGACTGCCTGGGCCAGCAGGACTGGTGCCCTGCAGAGGGTACTCACACATTCCTGGAAGGCATTCTCCAGGGCTCCCACCACCAGGTCTGCTGCATGGATGTGCTTCTCCTCCACAAACTGGGGGTCACTGTCACAAACGCAGCGTCCACTGAGGTGCATGGGGGGCTGGGCCTCAGTGATGCCTCCCACAACCTCCTCCAGCTTCTGCTTGATGCAGTAGTGCAAGTAGTTGGAGGCGATGATGGCAGCGTCCGGGCCACCATGGCCATCAAACAGCGCCCAGTAGTGACCGGTCAGAAACTGCCGTAAGGAAGAGGGACAAGACAGGGGCTGAAGAGGTTGTACAGATGGCAGGCTCACAGCCAGGATATCACTGTGTGTTCTGCCTGGCTTTTCCACCCCAGCTACCCTTCCCTGCCACCAGTAAATCTCCTACACAGCTCAAATTCAAGGGATGCCCATGTGCTGCTCTGCCAGACCCATCATCGGAGCTCTGAACATCTGGATTTGCACCACCCACCCTCACGTGCTGATCCTGTTTTAGGGGAGATGGGGCCATTTCACAGGAGGTGAGGCAGCCTGGTGAGAGCATCCTGTGTGCCCAGCTCACGTTGCTGCCCCAAGTGATGACAACACACACTGGCCTTTGAAAGCAGAGCGAGGACAGGAAAGGTGAGGGCACCAAGGGCTTGGACAACCTCAAATGCTGCAAGTCACGGGCCACAGAAGTAAGAATAGCATGTACAGGCAGAGCTGCGTGTCTGCTGGCCACAGAGTACATGGATCCCCTAAACATGTCCAAACAGGGTTTCAGCACGTGGGCATTTAGGACTGATGGAGCAATCCTGTGTTTCCTAAACCTGGGCCCTGGCATGGCAGCAAAAGGCTGGCAGCAGGTTGAGCACAGCCTGCCTGGGGGCAATACCTGTGTGGAGCACAGGATCAGCCATTCCTCATCCTCCTCCAGGCCTGGCTCTCTCCTCCGGATGGAGATCTGACAGCAGGCTGCTTGGTCCTCATTGAACTCCGACTTCTCGGCATTGATAACCCTGGGAGTGCAAGTGCTCCAGGTAAGGTGTGGGGACACAACTGCACCTCACCTGCTCCCAGCCAGCTGTGCTGGGTGTTCTGCCCCTTCTTTACAGCCCCAGGCTCTCTGCTCCCTTTTCAAACTTACGAATCTCTTGGCTGGTGACTGAAATAGTAAGTCCTTTATGTGCAGCAGGGAAAAGCCTGGTTGGGGACACAGAGACCTGCACCCTGGCCTCAGGCAGCCCTTGCAAGCAGCCCACACCGTGCCGTTTCCTTGTTGACACAGTGCATTGCACAACCACCACCACTGCCTTTCCTTCCAGCCTTGCTAATATTTGTCCCTGGATGGGAGTGTGCTCTCCTTGCATTTCACACTGTGCCATCCCACGACCACGGGGTCGCGACGTGCTCCGGCCAGGCTGTGGGAACAGCTTCCGGCTTGAGTTGTTCTGCCCGATCCATCCCCTCTGCCTTCAAAACAGCAAACCAAGAGACTTCTAAAAAATGTGATCTGCCCGTTTGTTTGCAAGACACTTTGTTAGGAGCCAGGGGACACACTCCCGGTGCTGCTCTGGGGGTTGCCCCGGTCACTTGTCGCAGCACTGGTGCCGGCCCTGCGGCGGGCAGGGGATGGGCAGGGGTGTCCCCGCCGCCCCCGGCAGGGAGAGAGAGGGGCCGGAGGACACACCGCAAGTCAAACCTGCTCTGGAGCAGGAAGCCGCTCCCTCCTCGCCCGCAGACGGGGCAGGAGAGGGAGCTGTGCCTGCGGGCGGCCCCGGGCAGGGGGGGCTACAGCCGAGGGGCGCAGCGCGGGCAGGCGGGGTGCGACCACCGCCCGGCACCTCGCCAGGAGCCCCTAAACCCTCTCCGCACCCCCAAACCTGCACTACTGCCTCTATTAGCAGCCCGGGAGATCCTCTAACCCCGCCCGGCCGCCCCGGGGCTCTCCCGGAGCCCCTCCCCGAGCGGCCCCGCTGCCGGCCCGCACTCACTCGGCGTATCCCGCGCCCCAGGGCAGGGGCCGCTCGGGCCCGGCGCCCCGCACGGCCCGCCCGCCCCGCGG
>WBMZ01010392.1:0-57454 GCA_013400975.1 Atrichornis clamosus
TTTCTTCTGGGATCAATTCCAACCAGCAATTATCCCCTTGATACCACGCTGCTTAAGCGGGAGCAGGCTGAAAAAACACTTGACAGTGGCAGGCAATGAATGGGCCACTTTCCCAGTGTTTTCCACGGGAAGGCTGGAGGCTTTATGCCAGTACCTGAGATAGGGGATGATCCAGATAGTGCTGAGAGCTTGTTTGATTTATATAAAATAATCATCAATGTTTCTTTTTAAAAAGCTTTACATAGAGGGAAGAATCATCATCTTCGTTTGCTGATGGGTTCCCACTGCAGCTGTTCAAGGGGTTTAGGTTTTATTTCATTTCAGGTGTTGGGCTTCAGTGCCTGAAATGCTGACCAGGAACTTAGCGTGTCCTTGGCTGTTTTGGGCAGGATGATGGTGTTTGGCTTGAGTGGTTCCCTCTCAGCAATTCCAGCAAAGAGATGAGCTGAGCAGCAGCAATGGTGCAGGACAAGATGACTCACAGACTTGGCTGAAAACTGCCTGGTTATTCTCTGATGTTGTTGGAGAGCTAAGTAAGCTCGAACATTTTAATAGGCTTATTTTCTCACCATTCTACTGCCTCAGGTGATCCTTTGTGTTGCAACACAAAATACGGTATCATGGGATTATTAAAAAAAAGAAAGAGCTATGCTCAAACTATCATTTTTTTCTGTCACCCTGTGCCAGTGCCCGTATCTGGTAGGGATGCTGGCACAGGGTGCACACAGCAAATGATGCAGGGGGGTTTGGCAAAGAGCAGAACTAACAGCCAGGAGGGATTTTTTTAAGGCTGGAGCATTACTCACTCCCTGTAGCCAGCAGAGGTAACTGTACAGCCGGGCACAGGGACTGAGCCTGCTGCCCACAAGGGCACGGGGACACAGCCAGGACACCTCGAGGGGTACAGCCCTGGCAGTAGGAGCACATGGCCCTTCAATAACTGGCGAAGGCAAAAGAAAACCTGCAAACCTGTGCTCTGCCCAGGCACACCTTGGTGACAGGAGAGCACCGACACGAGGAGCCCCAAGCATGGGGTGGAAGGCACTGTGTTACCCAGGCTGGGCTTTGCTCCTGTCCTGCCCTGTCCCCTAGTCCTGACAGGAACACAGGTGGAAATGTTTTTTCCACTGTGACAAGGTGTCCTTCTGGGGGTTTTAGAGCCTCCTTCTAATTTCCAGCCCGGCTTCACTCACAGCACTTTGCACCTTCACTCCTGATGCTCTTGGCTCAGCTCCAGTCTCTCTTCCCAGCTCACAGGCAGTGAGTGCAGGAATAGCCCCTGGCAGCCAGTCCCTCTCCATAGTCCCCACTCAAGGATCTCTTGTATGACAGCATCTTCATTTTCCTGATCTGCCTACAGATTTCCCTGCAGCTCCCATCTGACCGTTTGGGACCAGAACTGCTCCTTCTCACAGGGTATCACACAGGGATACATCAGAGCAAAGACCCTTCCAGCCCAGGGAGCTGTCCTGGACACTCGCTGGGCGCAGGTGCTCAGGGCACAGCTTCATGGTACAGCATGGTACAGCTTCAAAGCCCCCTGCTGCCAAGAAGGGACGTCCCAGGAGCCCCTCTTCCTTGAACTCCTCCCTAGTGCCCACTCACATCCTTGGACTGGTCCTGTCACAATCTCAGATCCCACAGGAGCCATTCTCCTTGCAAACATGGAAATATCCCCTCTCTTTTTGCATTGCAGAGCACTGAACCAGCCC
Source organism: Atrichornis clamosus (assembly GCA_013400975.1). Taxonomy (NCBI): domain Eukaryota; kingdom Metazoa; phylum Chordata; class Aves; order Passeriformes; family Menuridae; genus Atrichornis; species Atrichornis clamosus. The sequence continues at coordinate 1,713 of WBMZ01010392.1, forward strand.
CAGGCTGCTCAGAGGAGCCTCAGGACTGCTCGGGCTCAGCAGAGCACACCAGGGAGAGCTGAGGTGGAGCAGCAGCAATGAGTTAAAGTGAGTCAGGTCATCCCATGAGATCACATCCTGAGAGATGGAAAGGACAGCAGGGCACAGGAGAGTGAATCCTCCCCAGCTTTCAAGAACAAACACGCTCAGCACACTGGGGGATGCAGAGGCCACGTCACAACACCCACAGCCAAAAGCAGAGCCTCTGCCCCACTTATGGTTTCCACATCACCATCCTAGAACAGGCTCCCAAAGCAGCCACGCATCACCCAGGAACAGCAGCACTGCTTCCCCTCCTCTCCTCCCTCTGCCCACTCCCAGTGACTCCAGGGCTGACTCGTGCTTCGGGGCCTTTCGTGTTGCTGGATTTGTTGGACTCTGGGTGACCGTCGTCTCCACACCAGAGCAGAAATCCATCCCCTGTGCATCAGTCCTGGACTCCCTCATTTCATCACATTCCTTGTTTTCCTATCCTGAAGGGAATCCTGTTCTTTGTGTGCACTTTCCCTCAATTCCTTTGTTTTAATGATGACTCCCAATTACAGGTAATCACCAAATATCATTAGCAATTTCTGCGTTTTGTGCCAAGGCCATTAAAAAATGTCAAACAACATCATCTAGCACAGTCCTCACAGCCCAGCACTTTCCTCTCCCAATGGATTTAATATTCTCCTTTACTGCGGACCAGACAACTTGGATGTATCCTGTCTGCTTTTTCGAGAAGTTCAGGTTTTTTATCTACTCTGGCATCATTTACTTTCAGAAAATCTCTATCTCATCTTATCCATTTTCCATGTTCTTAATTATTCTCTATTTTAATCTTTATTCTGAAGCTTTGCATACTCACAGATTCAGACGAAGAGACACCAACATGCTAAGAACACCTTCTCCCTCCCAAATCCACAGGCCTGGTTTGCTGTTCTCCAGCAAAACAACCCAACCCCCGAGCTTTGACAGATTTATTACAACCCTTCTTCCATGACTTCAGCTTTATGTGAGCCTTTTCTCATTCCTGGAGGAAAAGCTAGCTGCTCCTACTTGTTTCCATGCTCAAAGATCCTTGCCTGCTGATTCCTTGTTGGTTGTGGCATTTCCCATTGCCAGGCACTCGTCACCCTGCCTCTCTCCCCTTTGGCCAGTGTCCTCAGTGCCACCAAAAACATGGACAAAGTTTCCGTATTGGTGTTTTTGGGACTATACATAGATTATCCTATGTCTCTGTCCCATCCTCAGCCCCACTTCTCCTTTCCTGCTTCCCCTTTCATTTGTATGTCTGGACAGTTTCCAAGAGTTGTGCAACCCATCCTTTGCTATTTCCTTTAATAACCTTGGCAAGGTTGGATTCTGCCATACTTTCAGACTGGCCTGCTTTACAAAAATTGCAACAATTCCTTTTTAGTACTGCTTTTTTCTCTGCTGCCTGAGATCCCAGATCTCCCTCAGCAGCATCTTCTCCTCCCACCCAGCAGCCCCCGAGCCCATTCCTGTCGCCACAGACCCTCCGGCCCTGCCTCACCGGCACGGGAAGCAGGCAGGGCTTGCTGTGGGCAGGAGGGAGCTGCTGGTGACTCACAGTCTTCCTGGCTGCAAGGCCATGGCCATCCTGTTTGTGTCGAGCTGGGGGAGTGGGAGCCTTTGCAGAGAGGTTTAATCCCACCTCGGAGCTGGCAGGTGGGCAGAGATGTCCTGCCAGAGGGACTGTGAGCCTCAAAACCTGCTCAAAACCCCCCATCCCACACCTGACTGTCAGAGGAGCAGCTCGGGCTGGTGCTTGTGTCCTCTCCAGCCGGTTCTGCACAGCTCCAGGGGCCAGGGCAGATTCCTGGAATCCCATAGAACTTGATAACCATCGCTATTATTTTTAGGTCTTTCCTTTCAGCCCCTCTCCCAAGCAGGCTGAGGCTGTGAGAGCCGTGCAGCACAGAGCGCCTGCAGTACAAACCCACAAATATCCACAAAATTGGAGGAAAGAGGTAGGCGGGAGGAGGGAAACCCTAGGAACTTGCCCTGGGAAACAGCTCTGCGCCAGCTTGCCTCGCTGCAGGAAGAGTGCCCCGGTCACCACCAAAGGCTTTCCGAGCCTGCCAGAGGGTCCTGCCCACACCCTGGCTCGTGGATGCCCTGGGTCTCCCCGGGCAGGGAGCAAATCCCTTGGGAGCAGGACTCCAAACCTGTACTTCTGCATAAAGTCACTCCTCAGGAGCACCTTTCCCGGGACAGCTCTCCCCTCCGGCAGGAAGAGGCACGGGAGCCTCAGTCGGCTGTGTGCTCCAGCCACAGCTCCTGGTGCACCAGGCTCGGGGCTTTGCTACCTGAGGAGGTTTTTTACCAGAGATGAGCAAAAGAAAGTGCTTCAAAAGAGGATGAGAAAAATTGCAGCTCTTGGAAGGGCTCCAGCCTTGGCTGGGAAGTTGAGACATGCCTTGGAGGGGATGGGAGTCCCCTTGGAAGATCATCAGAGATTTCAAGTCTCTCCTACTTCCTCCTATTTACAAAGTCAGGGAAATCAGAAAGTTGGTTCTCCACCCCCACCCCACACACAACAGCCTCTGCTCATGGTAGGACTGAGGAACACCTTGATGGGAGGCTCCGGATGGCCCTTGGAAAATACTGCTGGGGGAGGCAGGGGTTGGGCTGCAGGGGACTTTCCCAAGCCCTACTGTGGCCAAGAGCAGGACAGTGAGGTGCAGTGCTGGACGGATCTCCCTTCCTAAGGGCTCGTCCCTGCCACGGGCCACACATCCCATGGGCGTGCAGGATGCTGGGGAAATGGAGCCCTTGGAGCATGAGGAAAGACCATTCTGACATCTTCTGCTCAACCAGAGCTGCCCATGGTGTGCTCAGTGACAGTGGGTGGGCAACTGCCCGGCTCACTCTCCACTCAGCCTCACACTGGCCTCTGTCACCACAGTGACCCACAGTGACCCACCCGTGCCTGCCACCTCTCTGACCCCCAAGGTGCTCTGTGGGCACAGCCACACTGCCTGCAAGGGCCATCCAGACCATCAAGTCCTGTGTCCATGAGTGTCTGGCTGTGCATCCCAGCTCTTCTGCACAGCTGCATCACAGCTCATGGAGACATGGAGCATCCTGAGCTGGAAGGGACCCCCCAGGATCATCCAGTCCAGCTCCCGGCCCTGCACAGACACCCCAACAAGCCCACCCTGTGCATCCCTGGGAGCGTTGTCCAAAGGCTCCTGGAGCTCTGGCAGCCTTGGGGCCGTGCCCATTCCCTGGGGAGCCTGGTCAGTGCCCAGCACCCTCCAGGGGAAGAACCCTTCCCTGAAATCCAGCCTGAGCCTCCCCTGGTACAGCTCCAGTTGTTCCCTCAGGTCTGAAGCTGCAGACCATGGTGAGATCTTCCCTCAGATTCCTCCTCTCCACAGTGAACAAGCCAAGAGATCCCAGCTGCTCCTTGCATGGCTTCCCCTGTGATTCTGCAACAGGCAAACTGCATTGGAGGGATGTTCCCCAGGGAGAGAATTTAACAGCCACAGTTAAATAGCTCCGCGCATGCCTGGGGGACATCCCTCCCTCTCCATACACTTCCCTTAGCAGAAGAGGAAACCCCAAACACATCTCACACAGTCTCACACAATCTCAGGCTCCTGCATCTCCTGGTAAATGGGGTAAGTTTAACACAGAACTTCTTCACACCCAGCAGCAGAGGAATTAAACACCAGTGGGATGCAGGTGGTGATGCCCCTTCAGGCTTCATGGGACCAGAGCAACATCCTTCTCTGCAGAATGCTGAGGGACCCCAGTAAGAGCTTTTGGATGGAGAAATCCAAGCAAAACCCCCAAAGCAGCTTAAGGATCTGAGATGTTTGCACAGAGGCTGTTCCCTAGTGACAATTCCTCCTGGTTTGAACCTCACACTGCATCTTGCAGGCAGCAGATTCCCTCCATTCACAAAGTCCCAGGGCCTCTGGGCTATGCTGGACAGAAAAACAGAATCAGATTCCTCAGGAGAAGTCACACACAAGCTCAGGGAATAACTGGAGCCTGATGATATATTATAGTCACGGTGATGTTTATACAAAGCAGTAAAGGTCACACACTGACTAAATAACTTGGGTCTGAGGGCAGCCAAGAGACACACACAGCCTCCCTGGCACCTTACAGGGCCCAGAGCCATCACTTTAACTGCATGGGCTTCAGCTTCCCTATTTCTACCAGCAGCTACAGGAAACTGGTTATCTTCCAGGAGCATGGAGAGAGATCATTACCCAGTGGCGAGGAAGTGGCTTGAGAGCCTCCAAGGGCTCGAGCGACACCAGAGGTTACTGCAGCCTGAGCTGCACTAGCCAGCCAAGCACTCAGCCAAGAGGGAAAGTTCAATCCCCGCTGCCAACACTTGGCAGACCGAGGGAGCACTGGCTGAGGCTGCTCATCCCAGCTGTGCTGCCTTGGACCTCCCCCAGCTCCCACGAACACAACTGTGAAAGGAGGGAGAGAGGCTTCAAGTGCAGCAGATTCCCCTGGCACTGCCGTGGGAAGCTTCCAGCTCTCTTCACTGCTCCTATCAAGAGCTCTTTTCCAGCCAGGAGGCTCTTTCAGCTCCAATGTGCAGAGACAAGGATCCATGGCAAGGCAGGAACATGAGCACACAGGCTGGAAAAGGCTTGGACACTCATTTTCCCATCAAAGGAAGCGCAACATCCTCCCGTTAGCCGGAGATGCAGATACACAGTCACACTGCTCCCCTGAATCCCAGGCTGCCCCGTCCCTGTCCCGTTCCCAGGCGGTGCTGTGCTCTCCCAGGGGTGAGTAAGAACTCAGACATGCAAATCCACGGACAGGCGTGTGCGTGTTGCGACACGGAGGAGGCGGCTCGGCCCAGGGACTTGGCTCCTCCTGTGAACAGCGTCAGGGAACAGGCTCATGAAAAACCTAAGTCTCCAAATATTTTATTTTGATCCACGAGCCTGGCAAGATCTTCTGTGAACATCCACTTGGTTGGGACTACATGGGCCTCGGAGGAAGAAGGAGGAGTGGTAGGAGTGGTAGGAAGTCAGACACAGACTTGAGCATGGCTCGAGCTTGGGTTTGGGAGGACTTTCACTCTTTCTAAATAAACATAGAAGCCTTGATGTTTAAGGACAAAAAGTTTTTCTACTTGTGACACTTGGTTTGTGTGTTTGAGCAAAGGTTTCTTTCTGCCAGCCTGACTGAAGAACTGGGGATCAGTAACAAGGTAGATGGATCCTACTTGATACAGATCAGAGCAGGGCAAGTGGTACCAGCATCCAGCTGGTAAGATATGATGGAGCAAGATATCTCCAATTTTGGCTACAAAACTTCAGAGAACCATAGAATGCCCCATCCCTGGAAGTGTCCAAGCCAGGTTGGATGGGGCCCGGAGCAACCTGGGATAGTGGAAGGTGTCCCTGCCCATGGCAGGGGGTGGAATGAGATGACCTATAAAGTCCCTTCCAAACCAAACAAGTCTGTAATTCTGTGGTTCTTTGAGTGATAACTGGAGAGAGAGTGCTCAGTTGAGCACCCAGCACATCACCTGTGTGGGACGTGGATTCCAAACAGTCTTGTTGGCTCAAGTGCCAGAGTCTGTGCCTGACACTGGTGGCCGGTGTTGGTGACCATCGGGACAGCCCCTGGTACCTGCAGGGCCCTGCAGAAGCTCTGCAGAGCACAGCACCTGTGAGTCCAGGCTGTCAGCACCGTCACACAAACGTGGGAACCGGCCTGCAGGCTGCAAGGGGACTCGACAGCAGCGTCCAGCATAGCAGCTCTCCCTGTCCCTGTCCTGGGGAACAGGGCTGTTGCTGCTGCAGTGTGGATCAATACTTTCAGTTAATACAGCCCAGGATTTTGCGGAGTGGTGCACTCAAAAGTTCACACATCCAGGGGCTGGACTAAACAGAAATGGGATGTAAGAAAAGGGAAAGCCGCAGGTCAGAGTCTCCTCCCAGGGAAAACTGAGTAAAGTCTGTGGATGTAGAGAGCTGGGAAGAGCTGACACAGTGGGAACATGAAATCAACCAGCTGCCCTTCAGCACCGAGATGTGAAATCCAGCGGAGGTCCCGGTGGGAATGCGAGCTCACGCCAGGGCTCAGGCTGCCGTCCGTCCGTCCGCGTGGCCGCAGCAGCCACATTGCAAACCAGTGAAGTCACAGCTCCAGAGAGGCTCAGAACAAGCCCGTGACATGGAGGATGCTGCAACTGGGATCCCAGTACCCTCCAGTCCGGTGCATTTTGTGATTACTGACCTTACAGAGGGAAGCTCTGGTCAAGGAAATAGGCTCCCTTTTTCCATGCCTCCATGAGAAACTGGTTGTTTCTGCTGGATTAGGCTGCTTTCCTCCTCTGTCCAGAGTGAATGAAGCCCAGAGCCGTGTCCAGAGCCCAAGCCTCAGCTATGGCTCCATGGAGTGGATTGTTTATTTCTGTAGCTGCACACTAGATTCATCATTGATACAGAGACATTAGGATGAGCCTCTCTTTATTCTTTCCCCATTTTTTTCAGGTATACAGGATAGCAGCAACAGGCAAATGGTTTCATTATTTGGGAGACCCTCTGGGCAGACACACTCAGCAGGGAGGACTCAAGTGACCTCTTGTTCCTTACTCTATGTGGGACATTTCTGTAACTGTCTCATATCTGGATGAAAAATCTTTGTTTTTCTGTCAGCCTTGGAGTTTGTACATTTACATCCCTCCAAATCCAAAGAGAAGCAAGGAAAAGCACTGCTTTTCATTGGGAATTAGGAAAGAGGAAAAGCTTGAAGATGAAGAGGTAAGGTGACAGATGGTGAGCCCACAGTAGCATGACTACACCATCATCTCTCCAACTGAACCTGCCTTCTCCACCTGGACTGCTCAGCTGCTTCTGCTCACAAGAACCTCTGGGGACAAGGTCTTGCTGTCCCTTCCTGGTCACCTGTTGAGGAGCCACGTTCTCTCTAAGGACTCATTTCTGTGTTGCTCAAAATGATGATGTTTCCCTACCTGACCCCAGGGGTCAGGGATTTAGAGACAGGTTTTATGGAATCACAGTCTGGATTGGGTTGGAAGGGACCTTAAAGCCCATCCAGTGCCACCCCCTGCCATGGGCAGGCACACCTTCCACTAGACCAGGTTGCTCCAAGCCCCGTCCAGCCTGGCCTTGGACACTTCCAGGGATGGGGCAGCCACAGCTGCTCTGGGCAACCTGTGCCAGGGCCTCCCCACCCTCACAGGGAAGAATTTCTTCCTCATGTTTCTTTCATTTATTCTAGGAAACTTGAGGGCATGCTCAAACCAGACTCTGGTTCAAAGGAGAAAGGCAAAAGTAGAGAAATTAGAATGTTAGCAATCAAAATCTCCAGTCATGCCCCCATGGGAACAGCTGCACCGAAGGCTGTGACAGGACTCAATGGCAGCATCTGATATAGCAGCTGTCCCTGTCCCTGCCCCTGTCCCTGTCCCTGTCCCTGCCCCTGTCCCTGTCCCTGTCCCTGCCCCTGTCCCTGTCCTGTGGACATGGCTGTTGCTGCTGCAGTGTGGATCAATACTTTCAGTTAATACAGCCCAGGATTTTGTGGAGTTGAGTAAACCTCACAAAGCTCCAAACCTCTTCAAGTCCCTGATCCACACGAGTGGCTGGAATTCCCCACGGGAGGCAGAGCTCCTGCTGCTGTGCTGGGAGCAGGGGCTGGGACGGGGCTGCGGCAGGGCCTGGCAGTGTGTGCTGTCCCTGGCAGGAAGCCGTTTGTCTGCGAGGCAAGGAAACGAGGAGGTTTTGGAGACGGCAATCCCATGCAGCTTCTCACTGCTTTTCCCAGCTACCGATCCAAGAGCGCCTGTGTTTACTTCCAGCCTTCCTCTCTGCTCTGCTGCCAAGCAGCCTCGCTGGCCGGACACAAACCTCACCAGGAAACGTGCGGGGCCGTATCAGATAAAAAGGCCATTGCACAGAGACTCTCTGGTGGCATTAACCCTGCTCTACCTGGTCCCAGGGTTGTGGCAGCACAGCTGACCCCGTGCATCGCCCGGTCTCTGCTCCCACAGTGGGGGATGTACCTGGGGTGCTCCTCAACGTGACAGCAGCTGGAATCCTGCCCATGGCACTGAGATGCTCGCAGGGAGGGAGGGTCGACACGCCACGTGTGCGTGGCTGTACCTCTGGGTTCAGACTCCATGCACCAACTGCAGGGGCTCTGTCACAGCAGGGTGACAGGGGGACATGGGAGATGGTGCTGCACCCGTGGGAACTCGCAGTGCAGCCAGACTGGTTTCATCAGGGTCTTTGGTCACTGGTCTGAGAATGCTTCCAACGAGCAAATGAGGTGGGACTGCCCCACAGGTCATGGTGGCTCACCAGAAACTGGCCATGGATTGACAGGCTCGGGCTCAGCATCAATTCTGCCAAAAGCAGGGGCAGTGCTGCCTCCCTGGGCTGTCTGGGAACAGTGGCACACTGGGCATGGCTGCAGGCACCCCCTGCCATCACCTTCCCCCAAAGACATAATCCTCAGGAGCACCATGAGATGGATCAGGCTCAGAGCACCAGGACTGCCTCTGGCACAGCTTCTCCTGTCAACCTGGCTGTGTCCTGGCCCTGTTTGCGAGCTCCAAAGCCATCACTCCCCCAGGCCCTTGTACTCTCTGCAGCACAGGGACCACTGTCCATGACGGCACCACCACCTGGGGGATCTCAGACTCCTCTTGGCTGGAGAGGGGAGGCAGGGAAGCAAATAGCAATTAAAGCAAAAAATGCATTCCACTCTCAGAAAAAGTTTATTCTGCAATTCTCTGTAAAAGATCATAGAGTCATGGAATTGTTAAGGGTGGAAAAGCCCTTGGAGACCGTGAAATCAGCCACTAACCCAGCACTGTCAAGACCACCACTGAACCATGTCTCCAGGTGCCACATCCACACATTTTTGAATGCTTCCAGGAATGGTGGCTCCACCCCTGCCCTGGGCAGCCTGTTCCAAGGCATGACTATTCTTTTTGTGAAGAAACTTTCCCTAATATTCGATCTAAACTCCCCTGGTGCAACTAGAGGCCATTGCCTCTTGTCCCATTGCTTTTCATGTGGGAGAAGAGCCCAACCCCCCCTGACTGCCCCCTCCTGTCAGGGAGTTGTGGAGAGCCAGAAGGTTCCCCCAACCCTCCTGTTCTCCANGCCAGAAGGTCAACCCTCCTGTTCTCCAGGCTGAGCCCCTTTCCCAGCTCCCTCAGCCGCTCCTGGTGTTCCTGACCCTTCCCCAGCTCCGTTTCCTTCCCTGGACATGCCCCAGCACCACAAGGTCCCTCTTGTTGCGAGGGGCCCAACCATGAACCCAGGATTTGAGGCACAGCCTGAGCCATGCCCAGCACAGGGACAGGCACTGCCCTGGTGCTGCTGCCACACCATGGCTGCCACAAGCCAGGATGCCCTTGGCCTCTGGCCACCTGGGCACGTGCTGGCTCATTTCAGCCTCTGTTGACCAGCATGCCCAGGGCCTTTAAGCTGAGCAGGAATGTTTTATTTTCCAAACATTCACAACCCCCTGCACATGGATGTGTGGCTGGGCTACCTGTGTCCCACTGCGTGGAGTCACGGATGCTGCCCCAGCTGATGGTCAACATCTCAACAGTTCTCCTTTGGGAGGAGGCTGACAGCGCACAGCTGTGACCCTCCTGTTCAGCTGAGGCAGGGGAGAAATAACCTCATGCGTGAGCTTAGACCAAAGTGACAGTCTAACAGAGCTTGGAAGGACATCTCTAAGCAATCCCTTTTCCCCACCTAACCCACTGTCTTTATTTAGTTATCCCAAATACTCCAGTACAATATATATTATACATATGTATTTTTATACATATATATATATATATATACACACACATACTTCCTCAACCCACAACTCTTGTGTCTCCTTTCCCTCTGCTGAGGTATTCTTACTGGTCCCAGCATGGTGGTGATCACAGGTCAAAGTGAGGGGAGAGGACCTCTGCTCTTCCTCAACTTCATTCCCAAACCAAGCTCCATTTGCAGTGAGAAACTCCAACGTTGCCATTTTGGAAGAAAGGAAACCTGAATCCCCAGCAAAGACAGTGTCCCTGGTGGAGCTGCAGCAGGGTGAGCAGGGATGAGCAGCCACCAGTAACTCATTCTGGCCATGTCTACCCACATTCAGATCTGCTTTGTCTTCCCTGTGTTTTAAGCGGAATAAAGGATATTTTACAGTGCCCTCCCATCACACATGCCCCTATTGCTGTACTGACCGGCTGGCACAGTTCACGTCATCTTCTTCTTAACTCTTACAAGAACCAACCATTGCATTAAGCCAACATATCCAAAACACAAATCCTGCCTGGGCTTGAGGACTGGAGCAGGAGAAGGGCCATGGCCACGGTTTGGGTGCTAAAATCAAGGGCTGAGCAGCAGCCCCAGTCACCCCTCCTGTCTCCTCAGCTTAAAGCAAGCTGGGTGCCCAGGCTCTGCAAATTCAGCCCATCCCATGAAGCAGCAGAATAACCAACAGGGCACAACTTCTGCACACCAAAACCTGTCCGGGCAGAGATAGGAGGCTCCCTTTTTTGGCGGAATACTTGGAAAAAAAAAATCTATTTAACAGCTTTGCCATGCTTTAGCCTGGCTGCTATTCCTGCTCTGCTAATCCCTCCCAGTGCTCCTGCACACCCGATCCTGTATTTGACATCCGTGTTATTGTGTCTTGCTCACTCTCACGCTCGCTGGCCCGGGGCCAGCAGTAGAAGGACGTAACCTTGAGCCAGGCTGGACCCTGCCTTTCCCAGCCACTGAAGTGGGAGAGGGGCTGGAGCAGGAAGAACAAGGCAGCTTTTCCCTTTCTTTGGGTGGCGATCCCCCGGCCCCGCCCAGCACACGGACATTCCTGACACAGTGCCCGGGGGACAGCGGGCAGCCCCAGGGAGCGAACGCCGGGTCCCGCAGGCTCTGCTGCGGCCGGGAGGGAACTGCAGCTGCCTGCGGAGGGTGATAGGAGGCTCTGAGTCACCCGGCCAGCGCAACACACGGAGCCGGCCAGGGAAACCAGCCCTGAAGTCCACACGGAGCCTCACCGGCAACAGCTCGGCACCGGCTCTGCTCCGGGGTTGCTGTTTTGCATTTCTCCCAGTCCACAACCTGCACTAAACCACACTGTGCTGCTGCTGCTGCTCCAGCAGGGCCCCATCCAGCCCACACCTCACGGATGTGCATTTCCTCTCCATGTTCCCTCCAAGCTCTCTCCAAGTTGTCCCACCATGCCCTTCCCCATCACCCTCACAGTTGCGGGATGGCGAGGAGCTGTGGGGACACAGAATCATGGAATCATCATGGGAAAAACATCTAATCCCATCATGTCCAATTGTTCCCCCAGCACTGCCAAGATCACCACTAACCTGTGTCCCCAGCTGCCACATACAAACTGGATGGTGACTCCATCAGTGACCCTGAGCAGCCTGTTCCAGAGCTTGACAACTCTTTCCATGAATAATTTTTTTCCTAAATACTGGTCAGGGGATGTTCTGGCAACAGATGTTTGGCCTCAAGTGGAGCAGGGGTTTTTTGAGAATCAACAAAAGCAATGCCAAGGCCATACATGATTTACAAAAACTATAGCAAGGTCTGCTAGGGTTTAAGGTTTGTAATTGCTGATGGCTCTGCTGCAGCAAGACCATCTTCTGCCATATTGACCATCTGCTTGACCATATTCTGGGTAATTCTTGGGTAATGGTTTTAAACTTAAGGAGGGTTGATTTAGATCAGTCAAGGAAGAAGTTTTTTACAATGAAGGTGGTGAGGCCCTGGCACAGGCTGCCCAGAGAAGCTTGCCTGCTCCATCCCTGGAAATGTCCAAGGTCAGGTTGGACGGGGTTTGGAGCAACCAGGGATAGTGGAAGGTGTCCCTGCCCATGGCAGGGATGGGATGAGAGGCCTTTAAAGGTCCCTTCCAACCCAAACCAGACTGTGTTGATAATTCTCAAGATAGGAGATACAACCTGCTCCTGAGCAGGCACAGTGTCCACCTACCATGCTCCAGAGACAGATCTGCAAGAAACCACACAAGGTTCCACCCGTTTCTAGCAGGAATGGCCTCACAGAGATGGTCCTAACTGGCTTCAAGTCAAGCATGCCCAAGTCTGCCATGGCAGCAGCAAACATCATCCATTCCTCTTGGTACTGAGCTGTGAGGCAGGGACCCCAGGCAGGACAGGAAACCTGGGCAGGACAGGGACCCCGGGCAGAACAGGGACCCCAGGCAGGACAGGGACCCCGGGCAGGATAGGAAACCTGGGCAGGGCAAGGACCCTGGGCAGGACAGGGACCCTGGGCAGGCTCTGTCTCCTGGCTCAGGGCTGCCCCTGGAAAATCTGGCTGCTCCGCTTGGCTCAGCTCAGCTCTGCTCACCCGTGGGCACAGAAGTGCTTGGGAATGGGGACCCAGGGTCCCGGCAGCAGCAATCAGGGAAGGAAGCACCAGGCCTGGGACGCTTGCAGATGAGACAGGAAGGGATTACACATATCCCACTGCTCCAAACATGTGTCCCCCTTGAACAAAGCCGTTCCTGCCTCTGTGTGCAGCCGGGGCTGGGAACAGGCTCCCAGCTGCTCTGGGAACGCTGCAGATCACTTTCCTTTCCCACTGTCAGCACCTGCTTAAGGGTTAGTTCCTACGACCTTCAGGGTGACGCCGTATCACGGTTTTACTGCCCTGAGAATGAGATGGGGGTGATAAACCAGGGCGAAGCCGAGGAGCCCCCTCCCCTCCGCCGGGATCCCTCGGACGTGCGGCCTCTCCAAGAGCCCGGGCCTGTCCCCTGAGGGCAGCCTGCGTGCACTCTCTCCCATCAAGCTACAGACCAAGGCAGGAATAATATGAAGATATATTTTTAGAAGCAGCAAATTATTTCTCTTACAGAAGGAATATTTCCATGCTGGGCTTTTTCCCTTCCCTTATCACAGATTGTATATTTAGAGCGTGAGAGCTCTACCTCGCACAAACAGCCGCTGCCAGGCTCCATGCAGGCAGGGAGCCACTGCTGGCCTCTCAGACCTGCCCCTTTTTGGGACCGCTCCCCCATCTTTGCTCCACAAGTAACAACCAAAGGGAGAGCAGAGTTTGGGATATTATGTGAAAAGAAAGGGAAAAAGCACTCCAGAGAGTTATCAATCAGCACATTTGTGAAGTCGTAGCTGCTCAGCTGTAGGAAATACGGGGCAGACTGTGAGCCCTGACACAGCCACTAGCAGCAGCTCAGGCCTCACTGCTTCCCCTCTGGCTGCAGGTGCACGAGGGATCCTGAGGGACTGCTGGAATGGTTGGGGACATCCCCAGGGCCATCTGGCTGCTAAAACACACTGCACTTGCCAGCAGTGTCTCACCCAAAGAGTGGCTTTACAGCCTGTCCTGCACGGAGCCTGTGAATGAAAGGCCACGGGTGCTCAAAGCCCCTTCCCACCAGAGATGCACGTGCTGGGTTGATGGCGTGGCGTGACAAACCACAGCAGCCCCTGTTTTCATTCCTTTTCCATCCCTCTGGCATGCTGGAGGCTGGGCAGCCCTGCCTTCCTGCCTGCCTTCCTGCCTGCTTCCCTGCCTGCCTCCCTGCTTCCCCGCCTGCCTCCCTGTCTCCCTGCCGTCCTGCCTGCCTCCCTGCCTGCCTGGCCCTGTGGGGAGGTGCTCTCTGGCAAGGAAGCCACAGCCAGCCGGCAGCCCTGGACTGCAGCTATGGAAGCCTCTCATTCCTAGAGAGGGAGCTGATTTCACAGCCTGACCATGGCAAACATCTCCACGATTTTCAGAGTTTGTCATGGATGAGCTGTTAGGAACCGCTGGATCCGAGAGGGAGTGAGACTGCACAGTTCCTCCTGGTTGATGGACCCAAACCCTCCCCGTGGCCCCTCTCAGGCAGATTTAATGCATTTCAAACAAAAATGCATCAAGTGCCGTATTTCCACACTGAACATGGGGATTTCACGGTCTGGGTGACTTTCATGACATCAAGATTGATATGGACTCTTAATCATAGGTAACAGTTGCTGGATGCAGCCCCAGGATGAGGGCTGGGTATCTTGGATGCCTGCCTGGATTTGCCCCTCTTAGCTTGGCCCTGTTTATTTTCTTCATATCTCTGCTTGGGCATCACCCTCTCGCTGAGAAGAGTATGTCAAGTCATTGGGCTTCTTGCAGATCGTGGCCCGTGCCTTCTGCCCTGCCCTGGATAACTCCAACAGCAGCATGGGAATGGAAACGGATCCGACTGCTCCAGCACTCATCCCTCGTGGGCAGGGGCTGTGGTGTGGAGGCAAAGCCTGCAGCCGGCAGCTCCCACAGCAGCCCAGGCACATGTCAGTCCTTTCAGAGAAGGAGTGATGTCCATGGAGTCAAGACATCACCTGCCATCAGACACCCAGGGACTTGTCACCAGCCTGGGCATCTGCCAGTGCAACACAGACCCTTAGAATCACAGAATCCTTAAGGTTGGAAAAGCCCTCCAAGATCACTGAGTGCAACTGTTCCCCAGTACTGCCAAGGCCAACGTGAAACCACGTCCCCAAGGGCCACATCCACATGGCTTTTAAATCCCTCCAGGGATGGGGACTCTGTCACTGTCCTGAGCAGCCTGTGCCAGGGCTGGACAGCCCTTTCTGTGAAGACACTTCCCCTAATACTCAATGTAAACCTCCCCTGGCACAACTGAAGACTGTTCCTACTTTTCCTGTCACTTGTTACCTGGGAGAAGAAGCTGACCCTCGCCAACATCCTGAGGCTCATCCTGCCCAGAGCAGGCACTGCTGGCAGTGGTGGTGGGGGCAGTGAGCCTCAGGCTGTCAGTGAATTCTGTCTCACAGGTCAAGTTTGGAAGATTTACCCATCTCCATCTGTAAACTGCTTTTCCTTCTCTGTCCTGGGCAGACCTAAATGTTCAGGAAACGAATGGCTTATCTGGCATTTTAGCATTCCCATTCTTATTCCACTTGATCCAAATTTCCACCAATTAGCAGTGATCTTCCCAGCCATGAGTTTTCCCATTGCAACCAGAAACAGCTCCAAATGTGTCACCTTCAAACTCAGCCCCTGGCTCACAGGTCCTTGCTGCTGGGGCTGTCTCCAGAGGATGCTCCCACCTGCCTGAGACCCCGGGTGGCAGCATGGGCAGTGCTCTGTCCCGTGCACCACCACAGCTCTCCAACCAGGTCTCCTACCAGCTCTTTTATTTCTGTTAATGGGCTCTGGGGGCAGCTGAGAAAGCATCAGAGGGATTTCCACTCTTGGCAGATGGGCTGGGACTATGGTACGGCTCAGAGTCTTCCCCATTCCTGACACGGAAGAGGGGAAGAGCACGGAGAGCCAGCACGCCAGTCCATGAGCTGCAGTAAGGAGCCCCACGTTCACTCAGTCACCTCCAAGGGTTAACATGGGCTCAGCCCTCAAGAGACCACATGGATTCCTCTCCAGTTTTCCTCTCAGTAACCTGGCCATGGCTCCTGATCACAGCATTGGCCACAGGAGGTGAGCTGAGCCCTGTTCCTAACCCAGCTCCATCACAAAATCAAGGAATGATTAAGGTTGGAAAAGACCTTTGAGATTATCAAATCCATCTGTCAACCCAGCACCACCACCATGTTCACCACTAAACCATGTCCTCAAGTGCCACATCCACACATTTTTTGAGCACTCCATGGCATGTCTATATTCCCACCACCCTGCTGGGTTAGGGGCAGTTCCACACCCACAGCAGAGCCCTCCTCACCACGGCCTGAGACACCTCTGATCCCTTCACCTGGGGAGGCTCTGGCAGAGAAAACCTCCTTGAAGAGCTTCCCCAGAGCCAAAACCCTGTGGGGAGGAGGACACCAACAGCTCACAGTGCAAACCTCCCACCTTCAAAGTGGAAGAGGAAGGAAGCTCCCACCTCTGAAATGGGACAAGCCTTCCTCCGTCACCCCCTCCACGCTCTCCTCCTGGCTGCAGGAAGAAAGGCTGGATCAGCCCAGGCACAGGAGATGCTCTTTGAGGAGCTGATCCCCCATTGGAGGGCCTGAAAAGGCAAGAGCTCAGATGCAGGAGGTGCCATCCCACTTCAGCTGCCTCCAGCTCCTTCCCAAAAAGGGCTCAAACTTCTGCCCTGGCTCATGCATAGGCTTGGGCATCCCTGGAGAGATGATGGATGGGTCTCGGGGCTTGGGGGAGCTCTGATGACAGAGATCAGACGGAGGGGGCTCTGCTGGTGACCAGAGGGTTTCTCAGGATGTCCCTCCGTGGAGGGAGAGGTCTCCATCAGCCTCAGAAGGCACCTGGTGTGGGGAGCTGGTCCCTCTGGGAGAGGTCAGCAGGCAGGAGGCAAAGCGAGGAGCAAAGGCCAGTTCTCTGCCAAGACTCGTTTCTCCCACGGATGGGGCCAAGATCAGCTGCAGTGATATCAGTGACATCAGTGATATCAGCCCCATGTTCTGTGTGGAGCTGGCTCATCTCTGCAGGACTGAGCTCTCTGGCAGGAGCTGTGTGGGGCCAAACGCGGGAGCTGAGCTGCTCCATGTGAACCACCCCGAGCAGGAACAGAATCCTGCTGAAGTCAGAGCACACTGGGCACCACGTCCAGAGCACAGCAGTCCTGCAGCCGAGCTGCAGCGGGCACAGCCAGCACTGGTGTCTCTCACATGCTCACCAAACACACGTAAAATGCTGCCTGGTGCCTCTTCCCAAAGGAGAGGCTCTCGGGAGAGCCCAGGAAATGAAGGATGAGCAGAAATAGGCACTGCCTGCTGCTGAAAGCCTGAGGTTAAGGGGGAAAGTAGGAGGCTGGAAAGCATTTACATGCTTCTCATGACCTGGATTTCCAAGAAAAGTGGCTTGGCAAGGCCCAACAGGCTAAAACTCAATGCCTGGAACAGGGATCTGGACATATGGGCTCCCTACAAGCAGTGAGTGGCCAGGCTGAGCCAGTGGGCAGGACTGTGGATGAGGGAGTGGATGTTGGCAGAGCAGTCCAGGGACAGGCAGACATTTCAGGAATCAAGGAACCCCAACTATTCCTGCTGAACACTTCCATCTAGAAAAATGCTTCAAATGGAGGTCGGGGGGGCCAAGCAAGAAGTGATAGCCAAAAAATGGAAGAGAGAGCAGATGCATGTTTGGGACAGGGTTTGAATTGAAAACCCAGACAGTGGGAGTGTTAAAATGAGATTTCCAGGCAGGTGCCTTCTCTCCTGTGTGATCAGGAACAAACCATCCCACAATGGGAGATGCAGGTCCACACACATCTCCCTTTGGGTACTTCCAAACCTGCTTTCTGCCCAGTCCCTGCGTGCAGGGAGAGTCCATTCCACTGGCACTGCTCTTCCCTTGTTATCGTCTTATCGTGGTGTTATCACACCAAGAACATTTAAAATGCTTTGGAAGGCAATCCCTGGACATGTGCTCTAAGAGCCAGGAGGAGCGGCAAGTTTTTCCATGAGAGCCATGCCCCTGTGTTGCTGTGGTCACTGAGAGGCACGAATGCAAGAGACCTGGAACACCCAGAATTAGGCCTGGGTATTTCAGGTTAAGCCTGAAGACCAGGTGAAGACTTTACCTGCTGAGAAATAAAGGGAATGTTTTTGCTGCTCAACTCACCTATGCAGGCAGAGCTGGTGTGAAAATTCCTGGTGTGAAAATGAAGAGCCCGACTCATCCTGCTCCACTGGCAGTGATCTGTGCCCTGCAGAGTGGTGGCACTGAGAGGGGCAGGAGCAGGCTGGGTGACACGCTGAGGGAGCAGGATGAGGGCAGAGCTGCGGGGCTCGGCCGCAGCTGCAGCTGACAGCTGCACCAGGAACCAGCTGGGCTGGACAGCGGGAGCGGAGCAGGGAGCGTTTCCAGGATGAGAGGCCGAGCAGGAGGCAGAGTCTCCTGTGAGACAGAGGAGCTGAGTCTGGGGGAGGTCTTGCTGTGATAACCATCAGGGCTGGCGTTACCCTCTGGTGGAGGACGGGAGGTGGAAGGAGGAGTCAGGTTCTCTGTGAAGAGTGTTCAGAAAGGATCAAGGCAGAGAAACGGAGGCGTTCAGACACAGTCCCTGTAAAAACAGTCCCTGGCACTTTGGGGTTGGGTACCTTCTGAACCCCAGCCCGCAGGAGCCTCCAGGCTCAGAGGGGAGGAAAAAGCTTAATTCAGCCTAAACCAGACAGGTGTGGTCAGCAGCACCTGGCACTGTGCGTGGGTCGGGGGTTCATTTATAGTCCACTTAGTTGCTCTGCACACAATGACCTTTCCTTGGTCAGGATCTGTTGTTTCACTTGTCCTGCCGTGGCAGCAGCTTGATGGATGAATTTAAGGATCATATCCAGCAGTTCACTCTGGATTCTCCCTGCTGCAGCACTAGATCCTCGCTGACAAGCAAGTTAGGAAAATCCCATGCAGTCTCCAGCACATGAGACCCCACGGGGCAGGCACCAAGGGACTATTCTCTTTCTGGAAGGATGAGAAACTCATTACCACTGCAGATGGCCTGGCTCTTCCAGGCCTCTCGTCTCAAATGCCAGCCCAGCAAAGGCCACAGGCTCTCTGAGATTACACTACTTGGAGTTTATGAGTTACATAAAACATTTATGGTGGGTGCATTAGTAACACTTGTATTTATGGCTGGTGCATCCCTGCTGCAGAGCAGGGGTGACCCCAAGGCTTAGCTGGAGCCCCTGTGCTGGTATTTGGATGGCTTCCATCAGCATTAGCAGCTGGCTCTGCAGAGCAGCCAAGGGCAGCTCAGATGTTGTGCCTGTGCTCCAGCACCCACCCACGGGCTCCCTCCAGCACCGGGAGCACGAAGGGCTGCTCCCACCAGGATGGGGCTGCCATGTTTGTGGGAGGGGAGATCTCAGAGCCAGTGTGGCCATGGTTTCCGAGCTCTCTCCTCCTACCTGCTGCACCCATCACCATCCGGCCTCCAGCACCTGGCATCACGAAGGACCTCCTTTGTGAGAGCAAAATCAGAGGTGCGATGGGTGAGGAGCCACATTTCCAAAGGCCAGGACCAGCCTGCCCATGTGGGAGCACAGAGGGAGTGGCAGCAGGAATCCCTGAGCATGGGGCAGGGTGTCCACATGGCCCCCACTCCCTCAGGAAGGAGGAACAACAACAGGAAGAGAGAAGAACTCACTCAGACTAAAGATAAACAGACCAGCGAGATAGTGAAGCCAAAAGTTGCTAATTAATCTCAAATTGCTTTGGAAAGGACTCCAAGTGGAGCTCTCCCTCTGGAAGGCGAGCAGGCAGGGCAGTCCCAGCACATCTGCTGCTGCAGCCCCACTCTGTTCCTGCACCACAGCTCCTGTGGCTGTTTTCTTCTCGGGAAGCCTGAGCTGTCCTGGACGTGAAAGCAGGAGTCAGCAATCTGAAAAGGAGCAGTGTTTGCTCTTCTCTCAGACCCAAACTTGTCTGGGTTCTGCAAGGACAGCCCTTGGTGCCTCCCAGCAGAGACAGACCCTCTCCCTGCACTCCCACCAGCACCACACCAGCACTGGCAGGAGATGTGTGCCCACCTGAGCTCACCTGGAGCAGCAGCACACCCTGAGCAAACCTCGTGTGCTGCAGCATTGCTAAATCCAGCAGAGCCCAGTCCGCAAGGCAGCCCTCGTCCCTGTGGAACGCATTTCATGCACCGCACGGTTGGGAGATTTACGGAGGGGGCTGAAGCCCCGCTCCCTCAGGCCAAGGAAATAAATGAGGGAGAAGAATTAAAGTGATTGCTCAAACCCAAGGGCCAGTCAGGAACAATCTGGGCTCCCGAGAGCAGGAAATGACATTCACTGAGCATCTGGGTGCATGTCAGGGTGGATTAGGAGCCTGTCAGGAGTCAGACATCAGCTTTACAGGATGACTGCGTGCGACAGGGCTGCTGTGGGCTCTGGACGCCAGAAGCACCACTCCAGGCACTGCAGCCCCAGAGCAGCTGCCACTCTCCTGCAACGAACTACTTCTTCTTTCTCCACTGAAAGTCCTCAAAAATGACACCAGCTGAGATGTTGGATTTGGCTGCAAACCAGGGCAGGATTCAAGTGCAGCATTCAGTAAAGCTCAAGGATGTGACCTCCCTACTTGGCCCACGAGGTGCCAAGCTGCCTCTGCTCCAGCCAGACCCAGCTCAGTGTGAGGGGTGGGGGGTAATTGCCATCCTGCAGTACTCACAGAGAGGTTTTGGCACCAGCTCTAATGGCTCTAGCATTTTCTGAGTCTGGTGAACTAGACATGCAAACACCTTTAGATTTGGTGCTGTACCAATATTTTGGGATTAGGAGGGTTTACGAATAAACCCTTCACCCACAGATGGATATCTGAGCCCTCACCCTTCACCCTGCAGAGATATGGGGCTGTAGGAAGGTAATACTGAGGCAGCCGAGTGTGCTGGGGCCCAGAAATCCCCCATGTGTTGGGCTGGTCCCACAGCAGGGGAGGGGGAATTCTGTGAGAATTCCCCCTCAGGTGAGACCCCACCTGCAGAGCTGCCTCCAGCTCTGGGACCCTCAACACACGGAGGACCTGGAGCTGCTGGAGAGAGTCCAGAGCAGGCCATGGAGATGCTCCAAGGGCTGCAGCCCCTCTGCTCTGGAGCCAGGCTGGGAGAGCTGAGGGTGTTCTCCTGGAGCGGAGAAGCTCCAGGGAGAGCTCAGAGCCCCTTCCAGGGCCTAAAGGGGCTCCAGAAGAGCTGGAGAGGGACTGGGACAAGGGATGGAGGGACAGGACAAGGGGGAATGGCTTCCCACTGCCAGAGGGCAGGGAGAAATGGGATATTGGGAAGAAATCCTTCCCTGTGAGGGTGGGAAGGCCCTGGCACAGGGTGCCCAGAGAAGCTGTGGCTGCCCCATCCCTGGAATGTCCAGTGCCAGGCTGGACAGGGCTTGGAGCACCCTGGGATAGTGGGAGGTGTCCCTGCCCAGGGCAGGGGGTAGAATGAGATGGACATTAAGTTCTCATCCAATCCAAACCAGTCCATGCTTCTGTGATTACTTCTACCATTCTGCAGTGGATTTTCTTTTCAATATCATGACCTTTGTGGTGGGGGCTGGATATTGCCTGCAACAGGGGTACAGTTTTCTCATCCCTGATTTCCTTTGCAGTAGAAAGGAGCCTCAGGAAGTTCAACCCAGCTGCTCTCTACTGCTGTGGTCTCACTTCATGCCGTGTCACAGATGCTGCCCTTCCATTTTCTTTGTGGATTCCCTGGAAACTCCCAAATTCTTGTCTATAAACACATTTTGAGAGCAAGTAAGTCCACGTTATGGTAACAGCCTAATGCTTTCAACTTCTGGGCTTCAATCCTGCCAGCTGAGCTCTTTGCTCACACTCGAGCAGTGCAGCACAAGTCTAACAGCAGGAAAACCCTCCCAGGGAAATGACACTGAGCCTCAGCAAGTCCTGAAGAGTTGTGGTGAACTGGCAAGTTGTTTATCACAGACCAAAATCCCTCCAAACAAATATTTTTCTGAAATGTAAGAACATCATATGAACTGATTTCAGTGCAGTCAGGCACCTGGACCTTCTCACCCAGGTGAAGGATCCTCTTATCTACCTCTTATCCAAACATCTCAAAGCACTGAGTGGGTCACAGAGGTTGTCCCAAAACCTGGTGGAGAGAGACAGGGACCTGAAGGAAGTTACTCACATCTCCATGTTCCTCAGGTGGAAGTGGCCCTGAAGACATCTGTGTCTCTTCCAGGAGCTTACACCAATGGTCTAATTGTTAGGAGTACAAAATTTGGAGACGTAAATGTCACCACAAGGATCCCCAAGTTTACAGTCATTGTCAAAGGCAGCCTCTGCACTGTCTTCAAAAGAATCTCATGTGAATCCCAAGAAACATTTCATGCAAGCACTCACAGCCCTCTTCTTATTCACATCAAACTCACATCAATCCCATATTGATGCCAGAGATGTCCCAAGGTCCTCTCTAACCTCTGCTGTTGAAGGATTTCAACTAATTTCCCTCTTTTAATTGTTCAACCCTTTTGAGGATAAATAAATTAAGGTCACCAGTAAAACAGGCAAGTGTTTTACACCTTTATGTGGGCTGGACCATGCTGCTGGCACGGGACGTCCTGCTGGGGTGGCTGCAGCCTGGAGGAGCTGTGCTTGGCCTGGGGGCAGCAGTGCCAGGAGCCCCCACGGGCACTAGGAGCCCTTTGTCTCAGCTGCCTTGATCTGATGTGACACAGCAAAAAACCAAAGTGACTATTTAGACAAGGACAGTAAAGTGATAGATAATGGAAAAAATACCCAACTCTGGAAAAGTAACAAATAGGGAACTGAGTGTCCCACCTGGGAAAGAAGGCTTGGACACTTACAGGGACCCTGGAGCACAATCTGCCTATACAGTGGCCCTGACTGAACACCCTAATTGTTCTGATTTATATAAACACAGAAGCTATCAGAAGCTCATTAAATTTAAAATGCTCTAAAAAGATTTTAAAGCTTTCAATGATAGAGCATGCTCTCCCCAGGAAACACCCATTGCCTGTGCCAACTTGCTCTCTCCTGTCCCACCCTGAGACCAGAGTGTCCCATTTGCCTCTCTCACTGAGGAGATCCCCCTCCCAAACTCATCCTCAGCAAAGCAGTGGCTGGCACATGAATTTAAGGATGTGCTGATGCCTCCCTGTCCCGGGGAGGGCTCTACTCCATCTCCTGGGGTGCACCACAACTCTGCTGAAACATTATCCAGCATTTGATAATCTTCCAGTTAAAAAAAAAGCACTAAGAAAATAAGGAAGCATCCCAATATCTGTCATAGAGCAATAATTGATTGCGCAATCGGTGGATGAAGCTCTTGTAGCTTGGGTATGTGACAACTATGGAGGAGGAAAGTTTGGATGTGAACAGTCCCACTGGCTGAGAACATTCTCACGCCTGAGCAGGCTCACAACTGCCATCACTGCTCTGCTTCCTAAACTTCACTTTCTTTCATTTGGAAAAATAACTGCAAAATTAAAGCAAGCAAATAAAACAAACCAACCATCCTTATCTTAGAAAAATCCCAACGTCACGCTGAAGGGAGATAAGAAATGGTGGAGCAGTTATTGTACTGCTGTCGATGGGAGCCATGAGTGTTACATGGCAAGAAAAACAAACACTCCCTGTCGGATGGGAGAAAATGTTTCTTCTCAGTTGGTGAAAGAAAAACACAAAGCGGCTCAACTGCATCCCCAAAATTGTGCAATTTACTTTGCATATTTGGCAGCAAAAGTAGAAGAAGCAGTTTATAATCCAGGGTTTTCATGCAAATGACAGGTTCTTGGTTCTTGAAGGAGCACTTCATTTTGGTATGCTTTTTTAATTAACATTCTCACAGTACGTTAGAATTAAAGGAAACCAGCAGCACAAAACTCACTGAGGGAACATTTTCAATGCCTGGTGCCCCAGCACTCCCTGGACTGGCTGTAATTGAGCACATCAGGGAACCAGGGAACCAGCAACTCCCTGGATGGTTTGGGGTTTATATAGATAACTGCAGCATTTTCTGTACAGCCAATTTCCCCAAGTGCCTTGGCCGGGCAGTTCCCCCTTCCCAGAGCAACAGGAGACAAGACTTGAAGGGCCAGGACCAGCAGCCATCCACGATCCATCTGAAGGCTGTGGACGTGCAATACCTGGAGTTTGCTTTTCTTTAACATTTCATTAGAAAGATGTGGATTTCTGTACATTTCATTATTTTTAAATGTTAATCCAAACTGTAAGAAGGTGGAACTTATGTATAAAACAACCTGAAAAAGCTTCTTTTTCTGCCCCAAGAGTTGGTTCTGTGCTTCAAGATATGGAACAGCTGGTGTGAAACACATCTAGAGAGACTGAAAAGGGCACTGCCTGCCTGCAAAAACAGTTCAAAACTCGTGAGAGTATCCCAAAGAAGGTAATTTTCCAGGAAGGAGCCATACGAGGCAGCTCCCCAGGCAGCAAAGGGAACCAACTCTGCTGCCTCCAGAAAGGAAGGGGAATAAAAGCCACAAGGGAAGTGAAACTGTGACCATTTTTAAGTCCTGGGGACAGAGTCCTATGACTGGGCACAGTCCTGTGTCACATGCAAGGTGTGGGAAAGTGCTGAAGCGTTGGTTACACTCACATTTCTGGCTTCAAAAATAGCCTGAGAACCAAACCATGACTTCAGAGCTGGGGCAGCTCCCAGGCGAGCGCTGCCGGGAGGGGCTGCGGCCCCCGGACACCTGAGCAGGGCACGGGACCCTCCCTCCCTCCCGTGCCGCGGGACAGCCCCCGCTGCGCTCGGGTTTCCAGCCCGGCCTCCAGAGCCTGCCCGGAATCATCCGAATTTCAGCTCGGAGTTAAAGGCTGGAGCAGTCCCGGTGAGTGAGGCATTTTCCAATTACCTCATCCAGCGTATCCAATCGCTGCGCTGGCTTTGTAAACTAAATGAAACCGCACACAAATTACACTGACACTAAGAGCAACATTGCACAGGCTGCCCTTTGCTGTGCTCTCCAGGTTTGTGCTGTTTACAACTCTGTTTACTGCCCTCATCTCCCCACATTACTCAGGCTCCAACACGAGACATAAACAGGCAAAAATCTGGCTATTGGTTCTGAGGGCATGATTTTTTTTTACGAGTTCTGATGGGGATAATAAGAACAAACCAGATTTTTTTTTTCAGAACTGCCTGGGCTGCTGGAGCAGTGTGTGCCCTGTCAGAGAACCAAGTGCCAAGTGCCTCAGAGGGGGCTGCGTGTCCCTCTGTCCCAGTGCTGAGCTCACAGCTCTCTGCCATGGGAGAGGACACACTTTTCTAACCCACAGAACTCTTCTTCCTGCCTGGCTGGAGCTCACCAATGTCCCAGCTGGCAGGAGCCCAGCTGAGCATCCTGCAGAGCCTGGGGGGAAGCAGGACCCCCGGTGGCACCGGCCCCGTGTCCCCTCCACGCGGAGCCGGCGGCTCAGCCACGAGCAGGGAAGGAGCTTGTACCAAGCACGAGCCACACCTGTGTCAGGCCAGGCACATGCTGCAACAAACAGCAGTCACCGCCAAGGGAAAGATGGAAAACCTCCAAAAAACGTAACAAATATCACAAATACCTGCACGAACTGGCTGGGCTGCTCAGCCCCTGTGCTCACTGCCAGAATCATAGAATTCCAGAATGGCTGGAAGGACCTTAAAGATTATCTTGTTCCAATCCCCCTGCCACCATCCCAGGTTGCTCCAAGTCCCATCCAGCCTGGCCTTGGACACTTCCAGGGATCCAGGGGCAGCCACAGCTTCTCTGGGCACCCTGTGCCAGGGCCTCACCTCCCTCACAGGGAAGAATTTCTTCCCAATATCCCACCTAACCCTGCCCTCTGGCATCCCTTGTCCAAAGTCCCTCTCCAGCTCCCCTGTAGGCACCATGGATGTGCAAGAAACCTCTTGAGAAGTGCCAGCTCCGTGCTGTGGGGGCGTGGAAGGAGCAAGTGCCCAACAATGTGCATATGGCCCTGCTCCAAGTGCTGTGTGCCACAGGTGCAGGAGATGTCACAGCAGTCAGTGTGACACTGCCTTCTGGGCGTCCCTGCAGCAAGGGGAGACGGCAGCACTTTGTCACTGACACCTGCACTCACACTGCACTGCAAAAGGAGGGGGACTTAAAAGGCAGCCAAAGCATCCATAAATTCACGCAAAAAATAACCAGAACATTTCAAAGCAGATGCATCCATTGGCTCCAGATACTGCCACACAGTTCAGGTATCCCATGTTACAGCCAGGTCATACCCAATGTCCCCAAGCTGCTTCTACACGAGCGAAGTGACAGCTGCACTTTGGAATAGGGAATATGAAGAAACTATTTGCTCTGCCCCAAGGGTGCTCTGGCCCCAAGGGTGCTCTGCTCTCTGCAGGCCCAGGTCCATGCCAGCCCTCGCCCCTGGTGTCAGCTCAGGGTGTCCTTCCCCCCAGCCCAGCACACCCTGCTGCCACGTTTCTGCTGACACAGCAGTTTGTGGGCTGACGTGGAAAAGCACTCCAGTGAATTGTTTGTGTTGCATGCAACGCTGCAAAAGGACAAATTATTTGTGTTTTTTTTTTAAAGCTTTTCTTCGCATGCCTTAAGCAGCTAAATGCAGTTTGCCTTTTTCTCATGGCTCTGGCAGTGAATGAGCACCTGCTCGTCACACACCACCTTCCAAGGTACATTTCGAAAGGTGGTTTTGCAAAATAAGAGTCTGTAAAAGCTCCCAAAAAAGCAACAGCATTTCCTCTTCAGAAGAGTGCAGTAAGAGCTGAAAAGGTGACTCCTGCTAGAGAAGAGGAGCACAGACAACACTGATGCTAAATGCAACCACCTGGGGACTGGCACAACAGTGGAATGGGAGAGGCATGGCAAGGACTGGGCTCTCCGTGGCCTCAGACTGTCCATCCTTGTGACTTCTGGGGCCACTGTGACTTCATAAGTATTTTCAAGCTTTAACTGAAAGCGGTAAGTGCTGATGCTCCCTGTGACATGAATTTGTAGCCAGACAGATCAAGGAGGACCACAGAGGTCAACAGCCTTTGGTTCCCCTCTGAAAGGGAAGAAGAAGGATGCACACACTGGTACCATCCGAAATGCTGTGTGTCAGAGCCCCAGGGGGATGGCACAGGGAGGGCTCACAGACACTGTCAGCTCTCACAGAGTTTTCTTCAGCTCATCCCTTTAGGCTTCACCCTGCTGCTGCTGCTGGTTACAGTCTGGGTGACACAAACAGGAACAAGTGTCCTTCCCAGACCTACACCTCCATCCCTTGGGGCCAGAGGCTCCTGGAGCTCAGGAGCTGGATGTTATACTTTTCCTGGCATGTAAGAGGTGGCTCCACAGGCTGTGAGTTCCCTTATTCTGTCTCCTCCATCTCTGGATCTCACTTTCCCTAGATATCCAAGCTTGGAACTGAGCACTGCCTGATGTGTAACACATGGCACCAGAATGAGGAAGGGGGATGAACAGCGGGTCACTCGTTTTCCAGTGACCTCATCACTATGGTTAAAAAGGGGGAACTCAGAGAAGCTTTGTGGTCTAATACATAGAAATACCTATATTCCTTAGAAATAGAGTTTCGAAATTCATGTGCAGTGGCACATATAATTTACATGGACAGATGCCACAACTTGTTGCTCAGATCAGGTCTCTGCATTCAGGAATTCTCTGTTCCTGCGTGCACCCAAACTCCCAGTGCGTGTTTGCACTTGCCACGGTAACGACCTGCAGGAATCAGGCACACCTTGTTTGCACACCCTTACCCAGACAGTTGCATATTTGGCACAACTGTGCAGCCCAGAGAGCATTTATGAATGAATTAAACCACTTAACAGAATCAAATGCTTGGGGGAAGGACAGGCAAAAAGCAGCTCTGCTTTGCATCGCTTAGCATTAAAAATACAGAGCACTGACATCTTCCAGCCTCTCCTCAGCACACACCGCTCAGCATTTTCCCCTCAGGATGCTAAATGGACGAGCTGTCAGAACACAGTACCTGCAGCACAGGAGTTAAATGGGAAACTCTCTGCATGCACTGACCTAAATTGGCCTAACTAATTCCAGTATCATAATTCTTAGAGCTACTATTGCCAGCATTACTTTCATGTATCCAGCTCATTCCAACAGGCCTTCTCAGCCAGGAATCCTCAGAGTCACTCACTGAAATTCCAGATCATTTAATTTCAAAACCAGTTAAATGCAATTAGAGGAATTTCAAAAACCATTCCGTTTATGGGATGCACAGCAATGATCCATCATTCATCACCGCTGGTGGTACTTCTGAAAAGGATGTGAAGGACTTTCTAAGAGGGAAAAAAATTCCATCAAGACAAATTTGCTTCCTTTTTTTATCTAGGGAAAACACCTAACACAAACACAGGGTCTTCAGTAGAGTCCAGAGGAATTTAGAGTGGATTTCCAGCCCCACGTCAGACAAAGGCCTGGGGACCTTTTGGCCACTGCCAGTGAAAGTCTCTGTGGTGACACAGCAAAGGCAGTTTGAGAGCTGTTGGTGACACAGGATGAGCCCAGTTTGTGTCCCAAGTGGCTCAAGGGAAAGCAGCAGATTAGTCCCTTGCCTGGCTTGGCCAGCAGTGACCCTGAAGTGACCTCAGGCAGTGGGCAGGATTTTTCACAAAATACTTCTGTCTTAAGAACTCGGACCCACGTGTCTCACCTTCCCAAGCACCACAGCTCACACTGAGCTCACGGCATCCCCCAAACCTCAGTGTCCCTGGGCAGCTGCCACAGCCCTGCCAGAGCCCTAACGGAATTCAAACTCAATGAATTCAGCACAAATACTTTGGATTTTCAAAAGCAACCAGGAAAGCTTTGTGATCTGGTGAGAGCTGACTTACACCCACTGTCCTAAGGCTGGCTGCCTTGCCAAATCTCACCCTTGTTTCAGAGGAAGGTGGCCCCTTCCCATAGAGAGGCTGGAGCTGGGCCAGTGCCAAGGATGGAGATCAGATGTTGTTGTGATGGTGATTCCCAGCTCCTCGCCTGCACAAAGGCACTGGAAAGGGAGAGGGAGAATTGCTGGCAAGAGAGATCAGGGCTTTATGTGGTGGGTTTGGGGCAGCTCTTCCTGCTGCAGCATCAGCATTCCTTCCTCTGAGACCTCTGGGAATTGTGCACTGGCCTATACTGGTGCAGCAGCTCCTTGAGCTTTGCTGGGTGGGCGGGCACTTGTATTACCTGGGGACAAATGTCTGTGGATTATTTAACTCAAATGATCAAATACACACAGTGTTTTCCATCATTCCTCATGTGAATCCTCTTGCTCTGCCATTTAGCAATTATTGGCAGACAATTTCTGGGAGACAGATTTTGAACTTTGGGGCTAAATCCAAGGTAAACTCTATTAGCTCTGAAATGAGAGTTCTTCTGTCCAGCAGGCCAGATTTTTTTTCACACTGGCTTTACATAAGCACAGCAGTGACCCACGCTATGGACTCAGCCAGAAGAGCTTAAATCCAGTATTTGTACACACAGGCAATTTGGGTTTCTGTGTAACACAGAGTACTACTGCCACATGCCTGTGCTTTCATGCAGATTTTTCCTGAATGTTTTGCAGTCCTCTTTCCTATTTTGATAAAAGAAAGTTACTTTCAAAAGTAAAGGCTTATAATTTCTGGTGATCTAAACAGATGTGACTTGACAAAGGGGTCCATTGTAGGGCCATGTTAGTGCTTTATTTTTTAACGATGAAGGCTTTGGTTGTTTGTTATGGTGAGAAATAGTTTCCCCTCCAGATAGCCCCTTGAGAAATTCATGAGAGAAAATCCAGACTGTGAAAAGTATGGCTTGTGAGGAATTTGAAACAACATGACAGGGGAAGCAAATCATCGTGAAAATCCTATTAGA
Organism: Atrichornis clamosus; assembly: GCA_013400975.1. Lineage (NCBI taxonomy): Eukaryota > Metazoa > Chordata > Aves > Passeriformes > Menuridae > Atrichornis > Atrichornis clamosus. The sequence continues at coordinate 31,033 of WBMZ01010392.1, forward strand.
GAAAGCCTGGGCTCATGACCACCTCCAGCCCCTGCTCCAGGTGAGCTGTCTGGCTGTGTCTGTGCCATGGCTGTCCCCAGGAATGAGAACCACCACTCAGTCTGTCTGTCTGTCTTTCTGGAGACCCACAAAGCAGGGCTGAACTTGCCCAGGAGGCTGGTCTGAGCCAAAGACAAAACAGTGCATGGAAGGGGTCAAGGTAAGGGGGGAAGAGCTGGCAGCAGAACCCGCAGCCGTTGCGCAACTCTGGCTAATCAGACACAGATACAGATGCAAACCACCCGTGAAGGTTTCAGACAAGTTTACATTTCAGCTGGGTTTCACAGCTGGACAGGGATGGCTTCGCATGCGAAGCTGATTTCTCCAGGGTGCAGCTCCAGAGACGGGGATCCCCTGCAGTGCTTCTGAAAAGCTCCAGTTTCTGACCTGCGGTCAGGTTTGCTCCCCTTCCTCCCAGGCTTCTTTCCATGCACATGCTGAAGTGCTCTGCTCTTCTGTAATTCAAATACAGTTCAATAAATTTCAGTTCTCATTTAAGACTTCATTTTTAAAGATAGCAGAATAGCTTGGGTTCATGTCAGAACAGTTTTAAGGCCTCCAGCATCAAAAATAATCTGTCATGAATCTAAAAATACCAGCTTTTCAGAGAGATGTGAGGTGCCAAGAGATTTCACACACACAAACAATCGTGAGATTGGGCTTCAAGCTCCATTTGCATTTTTTCTACGGTTACCTAATGCTGGACCCAGTAATTTGAGCCAAATCACCTTGAGGGGTTTTATCAAATGGTCCCCCCCAAGCAGGGTCTCACACCCCTCAGCAGAGCCCGTGTTTCCCTGCCTACTGCAGGGATTCTAATGGCAGGATCACCATCCAGAACACCACACTCCAAGCTTTCGCGTGGTGCCTTTCTGGAGCTGACCCACACCCATGGCTGGATCTGGCTCCACACTGCACCGGGAGAGACCATCTCAGCACACAGCAAGGAAAGTCTCAGCACACAGGGAGGAAGATAAGCATGAGCACAATGAATCCACAAAACTGCCAAAGTGCAGGAAATTGGTCAATTATCCAGCCCTGATTTTTAGCAGAAACCATACAAAGGGATCTTTATGGATGAGAAGATCACAGAAAAGGAGGGAGAGACGACTATCAGGGAAAATGAACAGTGTGGTGAACTACGACTCAGTATTTACAACCACCCTCTGAAAGGCTGTTCCTAGTCCAGCTTATAACTAGTGACTGAATGTCAGAATTACTTAGGAGAACTTGTTAAAATAAGAAAAAAATATGTGGTGGGTAAAACTGACAGTGCTTCTAAATCACAGCAGCTTTGTGTGGTGTAAGGACTCATGTCCTTGCACACCATGGAGCCACAGGAAGGATAAGGGCAGGAGTGGTGGGCTCATGTCCAGCTGGTCCCCCTCACTGAAATTCCTGTAGGATCACTGGGATTCAGTGTCCATCAAGCCTCCACACATGGATTTAGACTGGAGCAGGATGTGTCAAAATTGTACAACAGGGCTGGAGAGGAGGAGGTGAAGCCCCAGCACCCAGCAAAGATACCCCAGCCCTGTGCAGACAGGCCCTCACTTGCACTGCTGCTGGGCTAAAAAAATTATCAGAAAATACCCATTGAAAAATTCCTTTTCCTGTCTGATATTGTAAACACAAGTTCAGCACAGGAGACTCCATGGGATAAGATGGTTTTGATGACTTCCAGACGCACAAACACTCCACAGACTCACTTCCCAAACCGCCCATTATCACTGTGCAGGCCGTTCATTTATTTGCTGAGAATTCTCATTTAAAAAAACTAATCAGGCAGGATTTATTTCCCTCTGATAAGGCCCAGGAGGGCACGGTGAACGGTCTGGCTCCTGCTGCTGTCAGGCTCCTTGTCTGGTGGTGAATGTCAGGCTGACAGCGTGGCAGGGCTCTGACACCCTCAGCCCCCGTGCCTTGGGGTCTGTCTCTGGAAACAAGGGCTCTGCCCAAGGACACCAGATGGACCAGTTCACTGCCTTGGTTTCTCCAGCAGTAAAAATGAGATACTCTGGCCCAGCAGTCAAAAGGATGCAAAGGTGGGAGTCCGCCACTGTCAGGAAATGTCTGAGGCCTTCACTGAACACAGCATCACATCCTGGAGCATCTGGATCTGCCACAGGAGGCAGGATTTTGGGACAGCAGACAGTTGGGGTTTGTATAGCCAACCTAAAGCCCTCTTCCCTGTGCTGGCCCAATGATGCCATCCCAGGGGAAGCAGCACCAGGACCTGCTGCAGGCCTCAGCCCACTCTTGCTGGGGAAGGAGCAGCAGTGAGGGGGGCAGAGCCCCCCAACAGAGGGCCTGGATTCATGGAGAGCCGAGATCATCATTGGCAGATGTACCTTCCCCAGGGCTCCAAAATCTCTGTCAGCAAACAGAAAGCAACTGGAAGGAAAAAAAAAAAGGCTAAAAGAAAGCCTGTATTTGAAATATGCTTTGTTTTCTTTTAAAAAATCCAGGATCCCATCCAGCTTGAAAGAGGAGGCGAGCACTGAAACAAGCTCTTTGTTTTCTGCATTAGTTCAAGAAGAAAACACTTTAAAACATATTCCTCCGAGGTTCTGATACTGCCTTATCCCCCACTTCTGGCAGGCTGGAAGCAGGTACTGTTCTCATCCCTGGCCCACAGCCCCTCTCCTTAACCCTTCCCAGCCTGCCTGGGGGTCTTCCCCACCTCCTCCTGCAATGTCCTCCATTCAGCATTTGGGTCCTGGGACAGCGGCTGAAGGAGCTGCCACCCTCTCCTGAAGGACACCTCCCTCTGCCTCAGAGGCTTGAGCCCCTGCGTCCCCCCAGGGAACTGGGGCCTTTGAACATGCAGAAATATTGGTCTCACAGGGAGGCTGGGGTGAACCAGGGGCTTTGTGTGGTAATGACACCCCATTACCACCAGGAAGGACATGAAATGGGGTCACATGGAGGCTTTGAGACTGAGGCTTTTTGTGGCAAGGGGACATGGGGACAGGGTCTGGGTGTGCCTGCAGCCCTCAGGCCAGAGTGTGGCAGTGTTCAGGGCCAGGCCAGGACACGGTAATGGCCAGGTGGGACAACAGCTCCCTCTTCTTCTCCTTCCACTGCCACCCCAAAGCAGAGCCCGCACTAGGGGGTCACCCCCAGGGCAGAGCTTGGGGGGTCCATGAATGGTGAAGGCTCCACCAACACCCCCAGTGACCCAGCAGCTCTCCCCGCCTGTCCGCTGCTCTCTGAAAACAGGAAGGAGCCCCTAAAAACTCAGAGAGCCACCAAAGAGGTTGCCCACAGAAGCTGTGGCTGCCCCATCCCTGGAAGTGTCCAAGGCCCCCAAGGAGGGAACTTGGAGCAGCCTGGGATAGTGGAAGGTGTCCCTGCCCATGGCAGGGGGTGGGACTGGATGAGCTTCAAGGTGTCTTCCCACACAAACCACTCTGGGATTCTATGACAGAGGAGCTGAGAACTCTTCTCAGTCGAGCTGAGAACTCTTCTCTGTCCTGGTGGGGTCTGAAGCCCCTCAAGTGAAGCGCTGCCCTTTGCCAACACCTTGGGCTCTGGTGCTCCCCAAAAATGCCCGAGTGGTTAATTCCCATCTGCAGAGCACCCAGGGCTGGTGCTCTCTGCCCAGAGCACAGAGGTGCTGGTCTATAATGGTCTCTCGCTGAAGCTGCCATCCTGCAGACAGGGCTGTGTCTGGCACCAGCCCAGGGGTCACTGCTGCAATTCCTGAAGGCACAAACTCGCTCCTCATTTTCTCTTGGCTGCACTGGCTGTGCAGGTTGAAGCGTGAAAGGCCGACTGCCAAGTGTTATGGTGTGAAGCCATTTTCCATTTAAAGCTCTTGTTTTTCATGGCTTATAAGTTCCCACTCCCCGCCTCCATTCCTTTGGGTTGAGATTTGTCATGCTTGTTCTTAACCCAGGGGAGAATTTCTTTAGGAAAGTTCGATGGTATAAGTAGCAGCAATTCCTCATCTGGCTTTCGTCATGGAAGATAACAGATATTCACAGAAACTCGCTGTCTCTGTGAGGGAGGCAGCAGCAGAGAGAACTTCTGCCCCCAGCCCGGCACAAGCCCAATCCCACGTGCCCCAGGGTTTTCCAGGAGCAAATCCAGCAGCAATTCCTGTACTCAGACAAGGACAAACACCCACCCAAACGTAAGCATTAACTGCAGTCCACAGGGCTGATCTGCAGATGGCTGAGCATAAGATGTGATCAGCCTCATTGAGACATCTTCTGGATATATCCCAGGTGCAGGTGTGAATCCTAAACCCACGGGACACCGATTCCTGCACAGGCCTAGGGGTGGGTGTGGATGAAAAGCTGGACGTGGCCTGGCCACGTGCACTGGGACTCAGAACCCCCCAGGCCCTGGGCTGATCCCCCAGTGTGGGCAGCAGGGGAGGGGGGGATTCTGCCCCTCTGCCCCACTCAGGTGAGACCCCACCTGCAGAGCTGCCTCCAGCCCTGGGCCCAGCACAGGGAGGACTTGGAGCTGCTGGAGTGAGCCCAGAGGAGGCACCAGAGATGCTNCCCAGAGGAGAGAGATGCTCCAAGGGCTGGAGCCCCTCTGCTCTGGAGCCAGGCTGGGAGACCTGGGGGAATTCAGCCTGGCAAAGAGAAAGCTCTGGGGAGACCTCAGAGCCCCTTCCAGTGCCTAAAGGGGCTCCAAGAGGGCTGGAGAGGAACTTGGGACAACGGATGGAAAAACGGATGGCTTCCCACTGGCAGAAGGCAGGATTAGATTAGGTATTAGGAAGAAATTGTTCCCTGTGAGGGTGGTGAGGCCCTGGCACAGGTTGCCCAGAGAAGCTGTGTCTGCCCCATCCCTGGAAGTGTCCCAGGCCAGCTTGGATGAGGCTTGGAGCAGCCTGGGGTAGTGGAAGGTGTCCCTGTCCATGGCAGGGGGTGGAATGGGATGAGTGTTAATGTCTCTGCCGACCCAAACAAATCTGGGATTCTATAATTTATAACCAGAGTCAGCTCCGTTGGCCATGCTGATACCAAGGCTCTTGGAGCCTGCTCCATGCCACCTCCCATTCTGCAGAAAAAATAAAATAACTTGCTTTTTAATTAAAAAAAAAAAAAGGAATTTAGTTGCAAGCAACTGATGTGTTCTGATTGAAATTTAAAATGAGCAGATGTCAAATGTGCAAAATGAGTCCCACTTTGTCCCACGCACATCCCATGGCTCAGCCTTCCCCATGTCCCTCTTTCCAGACTGCCATGAAGTGAGGCAGAAAGGGGTTTCGTCAGCTTTCATGGAAAATACTGTTTTGAACTTCCCAATTTTGTTTAGTTTAAACCTTAACCATAATATTTATATTAATGCTATTTATTCTAATTTATTTTCATTTAAACATATGCACAAGAGTAAAATAAAATAATGTTGTGTTAGGCTATTTTAAAAACAAAAACCACAGAGCAGATAAGGAAGATAGATGACATCTTTCCTGTGGAGAGATGGCTGGGGGTCACCAGGCACTGACACAAGAAACAGAAATTTGTTTCTACACCAAGGAACAATAAAAAGGCCTTTAAACATTTTGACAAGGAGTTGTGAAGGCAGAGCGGGGTGAACTCCACGGGAAGGAATGATTCCTCACTCTGAAGCACAAGAAAAGCACACAAAAGAAACATAAAAACCCACAACCCTGTCTCAGTTCTGTTGGAAAAAGTCTTTTTCGTGAATTGAAACAGGATGTTGCTTTTTCAGATCCTTTAATTTATTTACCAAACACTGAATCTCCCCATAGATTTTAAGGTTAATCATATCACTTTGCTTGGATAAATCCTCATTCTGCTGTCACACCCCAAAGAGCCATTAAACCCCCAGTGGTGGGAGGATGCACCATGTTGGTACCTGAGCTGTCCCAGTGATTAATTAACCCCAGGATTTCTCAGTGTGTCATTCCCCAGGAGCCAGCCCGCCCCAAACTCTTCCCCCCTGGAGCTAAAAAGGCCGATGTCCGATGAGGCAAACAAAAAGAAATGCCAGTGCTGCTAACAGCAATAGCTTAAACCTTGCAAGGGCTCTGCCAGCCCCTCGGGACTCCGAGGGGAAACTCCACCAGGGTTCCCAGCAGCAGCAGCCCCACGGCACTGCCAGGTCAGGTAAAGCACAGAATGACTGGGAAAAATGGGCCAATCTGGGGCAGAATGATCCTTTTTAAAGCAAACGTCAAGTCACTGTCAAAAGGCAAGTTCCACTTTGTGTCCTCTTATGCAAACCTCCTCCTGCCTCGATGTTTCCAGCTCCAGCCAGCGCTGGGGTGCACGTGGCAGGTCCCAGGGTGAGGTGAGGGGACCCTGTCACAGCTGAGGTGGGGAGGCAGAGCCCCACTCCTCCTCGCCGCCAGGGATGGGTGAGAACACAAAGCTGGGGCAGGTTTCTGCTCTGGAGGAAGTCTCCAGAACACCAACACTAACTGGCAAATGCTTTTCGAACACTGTCATACTCCTGCACAATGACTGTCGCACCCAAATGGAAATGACCTTCCTCCCGAGGAGGAGGAATCACCCTGGCCAAGGACACAGGCTCCCTCCCTTGGGCACCCCAGCGAGCTGAGGTCCCTGCAGAGAGCAGCCTGGTGTGTGCCACGGCTGAATCACTGCAAGCCCAGGCTAGAAACAACCTGCATGTCCTCCAGCAACATCCTGAGCAGAGGGAAACTGAGGCGCAAGTGGGATTCAAAAGCTGTAAGGAAATAAAAATGTTATTATTTAACAACTGAAAATGCAAGTCCACAGCTGTGAAGACAAAGGACACACTAGGCCACAGGGCCACTGTCATGCCCAGTGGCTCAGCTGTCAGTGATCCCACGCTCACTCCACGGAGCACCCCCAGCCCCAGCCCCGGCCTAAAGGGCTCCTCTGGTTTGGCCACATTTCAGTGTCTCAGCTCCCACCTGCGGCACTCAGAGAGGAACAGCCTCAACCCAGAGGAACGCTCTGCCGAGCACATCCTTCCGTCCCCAGGAGCTCAGAACACTGGGAGGGCTCCATGGGTGGGGAGAGCCCATGGTTGAGGACATGCCCCAGGCAGCCATGGGTGATGGGATGGTGGAGCTGCATCACCTGCCCCTGGAACAGGCCACCATGAGAGGGGAAGGGCATCAGAACAGGCTCACAGAGCTGCCTGACATCCCTGGCTCTCCCCATCCTGCCGGCACCAGGAAGGGGCAATGCCATGGCACACTGTCCACTTCCCCAATCCAAACTCCCTGACCTTCCCATGCAGCTCTGCCTCCTGCCTCCCCTCCTGCCCTTCTGGAGCAGCAGTTGTTCCGTGCACGCAGTGAAGGCAGGTCCCTGCTTTTCTAAGCTGGCTTCAGGCACACAGCTCTGGCTCCTGTGACACTGCAAGGGAACTCCAGCCCCAGTCCCAAGGGCAGGGGGCACTTGTGGCTTGGGAGAAGATGGGATAAAGGTGTAACTCAGCCCTGACTGAGCTGCAGCTGTTACTCCCATTACCCTGGGCTGGGTAACACCAGCGTGGAAAGTGCTGCCCACCTCTACTCTGCACCCCAGGTGAGCTGACAGCCCCCATGGGGCACCCCAGACCTTCCAGCAGCTGGGGGGGCTTTGCAGCAGGTCTGGCTGAGACCACACTTTACTCACAGGGGGCAGTGGATGAACAGGCACCAATCTCTGCTCCCTGTGACAGGGACAGGACCCGAGGGAACCGCCGGAGTTGTGCCAGGGCAGGGCATGTCCTGGGTATCAGTAAAAGGTTCTTCCCCCAGAGGGGGCTGGGCACTGACCAGGCTCCCCAGGGAATGGGCACGGCCCCAAGGCTGCCAGAGCTCCAGGAGCCTTTGGACAATGCTCCCAGGGATGCACAGAGTGGGATTGTTGGGGTGTCTGTGCAGGGCTGGGTGTTGGACTCGATGATCCCTGTGAGTCACTTGCAACTCGGAATGCTCTGTAGTTCTATGAATACATGGCACCCTTTCCCAAAACTCCACCAAATTTTCCAGTTTTTTGCCACAGCAAGCTGGCTGACTTTGTTGGCTGTGGCTTTTTTGCCACAAAGTGATGCACAGGTGTGAGCTGCCCCTGCCTGCAGCACTGGGACCAGGAGGTCCTGCAAGGCCCCCACCACCCCCACGCTGCTCCTGCAGCACCTTCTCCTCCAGTCTCAGCAACTGCCAGTTTGTCCCACTCACTGGGGGACTGTTGCTGCAATAAACATTTCCCACCCATGTCACAGCCCTCAAACCCAACATCCCCTGCTTCTCTAGCCTCTGCTGCTCACACTCATCACTTCTCACTCAGTGCTGAGGGGCCAGTTTCACTTCTGGTCCAGTCATATCATGACATTCAAATGCCTCTTACTGTCAGAGAAGCACTTTTATGCTCTCACCTTCTCAGGACCTCTGTAGTTTGCTGACCAGACCTGTCTCCTCACGCTCTCCCTTCTGACTTCATCCCTGTGCTTACTGGATAAATTCCATGGGGAGTTTCTTTGCCTTTTTGCCCTGTGCTTGTGCTCACTCACCATATTGCTACTGCCATGCTGCCAGCAATGCTTCCCAAGAATGCAGGACTGACTCCATCAGCCACTGCAGGCTGGGGAAAGCCCCTCGTTTGCTGGGTGCTGACTGGTTTCCTAAGAATAACAAGGAAAGGAAGCAAAAGTAGCTCAAAGATACACCCAACTGGCACTGTCTGGAGAGCCCATCCAGGCAGACCCAGCACAGGCTGGAGTCTCAAGCTGAAGGAAGATCAGCCAGTGATGGCCACATTGCTGAGCCAAACCTTCCAACATTAAACCAATTCCAGTTACAGGTCACAGACAAGAAATACAGTCCCAGTGCTGCTGGAGGCAGACTGCTCCCACAGTCTGATGCTGCTCTTCACTGAAGAACTTCTGTGACCTTCTTGCTCCAGATCCTCCCATGGAGAGGTAAGGTGAGAGGGAGAGAAGAGCAGGAACAGCCCAGCACATCCAGGGCTGTTCCCAGTCTTTGGAGCTCCACTTCCAGTCTCAGCTGCTGGACTGCTGGGATTCAGGGACAGTTTGAGCTTTCATGGGAAAAGAAAACATTCTGTCTTTTCCTGTTGTCTACAAATGAAAGATTGTTTAGTACTGAAAGAAAAAGGTAAAGTTGCTTTCCTGCCTCAACTCAATATTAGATTTTAAATTCCCATCAGTTGTTACTTTACCTCCCTATTTCTCACTGCTTGGTGTTAACCACACGAACCTCTCAGCCACGGTTCTGGTGCCCAGAGCAGAGTGCACTGTGTGTTAGAGGAAACAAAAGGCCCGGTTAAAGATTTGCAGCCACTCCAGATAAAAGAAGAGGGATATTTAATTAGAGTGGCCCTTCTCCAGATCATGTCCAAACCACATCAAATATATACAAATACCAACTGCAGGAAATTAAAGTTGGAGACTTAAAATCATGAATAAATCAAGGAATTCTCACGCTTAACTTTGTCCCCTGACCCGCAAGGTCTTCCTTCCTGATCCACTTTCCTAACACAAACAGAAAGTGAGCTGATCTGCCCAATTAAGGCCCTGTGCTCACCTCCACATGCCCACGCAGCCCAAGAGCAACGGGTTCCCTCTCCTCACCACTGCCCATTTGGATGTGCAAGGCCACAGGAATTTCTCCAGGTACAAGGGGTTGGATCAGTGCTACCCAAAAAGCCTTGGCTCACAAATCAGCTCCTCTCCTCTTGCTGGGGTTTTGGGTGAATGATGCCTCTCCCACCCCTGTGGGACACTCCAGGCTGCTCACAGCTCCCTGGACGTAGCTCAAGGCACTGTCCTGGGGAGCTGCTCTGCTGAACCACGCTGGAGCAAAAGCAGTGCTTCCTTCTTGAGGGATCCTCCCCGGGCAGTGGTGGAATCACGGTCCCTGGAAGCATTCAAAACCCATGTGGATGTGGCACTTGGGGACATGGGTTAGTGCTGGGCTTGGCAGTGCTGGGGGAACAGTTGGACTCGGTGATCTCAGAGGGCTCTTTTCCAGCCCGAATGATTCTGTGAAAATATTCAGAGATAAAGATCAGTGCAGAATTAGGAGACTGCAGTAAACGAGAACAAACGAAATAATTCTGGATTATCAATTGTTCATCTAATACCATTCACATCAGAAAAGTAACACTCCACTTGTACTGCGACAGTGACAGAGGGAGGGACATGGCATTTGCACAGTGGAAAGGCAAAGGGTGAAGGTGGGGAGGATGCTGAGTGAAAGGACACCAGAATCAAGCGGCTTGGAGCAATAATTTCATGTTTCATATCAACACCCACCCTGCTTATCTCTGCTGAGCACAAACCAGAGGTGCTGGCCCGGCTGATGATCATCCCCTGGCTCCAACACAATGGAGCAGTCACTGCTGCTCTTCCAAGGGGGAGATAAACTGTCAAGTGAATTGGAGATCAACTATCCAGATGTAAATGAATTCATTGCTATGCAACCGATAGGGCTCAGGCCTGGTTTAGTGCAGGATGGAGTCAGGTTTGGAGAGCTCTCTCAATGGCCGAAGAATTTATAACCTGTATTCATGGCCCTCTGTAAAGGGCCGCCTGACAATGCCAGCGCTGGCAGCATTGTTCCTTTTGAAGGGCTTCACCACTCCACCCCCACTCCTCTGCCCCCAGTGCACTCCCCTCCTCCCTGGATCCCCCACAGCCCCGCTCCGCACCCTTCCCTCCTCCCGGTCACACAGGAAGAAAGCCGGGGGGAGGTGACCTCCGCAGCAGAATTTGCTATTCATGTTCCGTTCCCCCTCACAAATCCTTAACTTCTTGTCTCTTTTTAATCTTTTTTCTCTTGAGAAAGAAAAGATCAAAGGGCTCAGGGGCTGATGCTTTCTGAACTAGGCACTTCTTGCCATGGGAAAACAGCGATGGGGAAGGGCTACACAAAGATGCTTGTGACTGCGGGTGGGGGAGAGCCCAGAAGATGGGACTTTCTGCCATGGAAATGCTTCTGGAAGCCTTTTCCAAGCAGCCCTGGAAGGAGGATGCAGCTCTCCAGCATCAGCCCCAGCCTGTCAGACTACAAGAGCATGTTTTATTTCAGGGTCACACATGAACGGTCTTAATGTCTTCCAGAGCCAGGAGGGAGATCAGTGCGTCCTGGGCTGGGCAGGCCCCAGGCACCACCAGAAAGTGCCTGTAGCGACTGGAGCTCAAGACCAGTGTGGACCTTGTCTCAAGGCCACTTGTTTCTCCCAGGGTGCCTCCAGATTGCATTAAAAGAAGGAGAAATAGATACACACACACAACTGCTCCAAGCACAAGGAAAAAACTGCTGACATGAGCAGTCCTGGTCACTAAAAGACAAATGATTCTGCTCTGTATTTCCACATGATCCATCATGGGCATGGAGGAGAGTTTCCATGCTCCCAGAGAAGAAAGGGGAGTGATGCAAAATACTCCCACTTCCTCACCTGTCTGGGATGAGTGTATATCTCAAGGAAGGACTTTGAGGCCTCCAAGTATCTTTCCAGGGAATATGGATTTTTCCCTCATTCAGTAATCCAGTTTGTCACTGGCTGGCTGTCTCCTGCCAAGGTAGATGAGTCACCAAGCAGAACCCACACACAAGTAAGAGACTTGTACCAAAGCACTGATATCAAATATTTCAGGGGAAAAAGTGCTCTTGGCCTAAAGATTTGTGTGAGTTTCCAGCTGGAGATGGAATTTCAAAGCAGAGGCTCAAATCCCTAAGGAGGGAACAAGGCTCCGGAGGAACCTTTAATCATTGTTGCTTGGACAAACAACACAGAAAAAACCTCCCATTTGGAGGTCTCCTTCTCCTGGGAAGTAGCTGTTCTACACTTTTAAGTTTTGGGAAAAATGCTACCTAAGCTCAAAGGACTGATCTGAATGACAGTTTTTACTTTAAACCTGAATTAAAGGCTTGCTGGCACAGAAGTGGGAATCTGCAAAGACTATTGAGCTGCACAGGTTCAGCCCAGCATCTCCTTTCCTAACAGATATCCCTCTTTTCCCACTCATCCTCCCCAAGGGCTGTGACACCTCCTGGACTCTTCAAAGGGAGGTTGGGTCACCAGGGCCTGGTTTTTCTCTGACACTTCTGCTCTGGTACCTGTGTTGCATCTGGCCTGCGCAAGAGCTCTGATGGGCTTTACAGTCCCCTCACGGGCCACTGTCCTCTTCCAGCAGGTCCTGGCACCTTTGTATTCCACAACAAATCAATCATCCTTATCCAAATCTTATTCCCTCTTTAACTTTCAAACTTCTGATCTCACCAGAAAATGACTCTCCCAGAGCCTTCAGGCTCACCATGGAATCACAGAATATCCTGAGCTGGAAGGGACCCACCAGGATCATCCAGTCCAGCCCCTGGCCCTGCACAGACACCCCAACAATCCCACCCTGTGCATCCCTGGGAGTGCTGTCCAAAGGCTCCTGGAGCTCTGGCAGCCTTGGGGCCGTGCCCATTCTCTGGGGAGCCTGGTCAGTGCCCAGCACCCTCTGGGGGAAGAACCTTTTCCTGATATCGTATTTAACCCCTCCTTGACACCAGCATAGAGCAGCTCAGGCACAACTGTGTTATTCTTCCTCCAGTTAAGGGATGCACAGGACAGGGCAGGATCAGAGGTTTGCTTCATGCACTGAATTTAACTTTATTTTAGGAACAGCCTTACTTTTATTGCACTGATCCTGGCTCATTTCTTGACTAGTTTACATTCAAACCCAGAGGCCTGAACCCATGTCAGGAGTCTGTCTCCATGCTCTAACGACCACATGACCACTCTTCCTTCCCATACAGCAACTCCTGACTCAGCTCTCGAATGTGAGGTTACAATCTGCTCCATGTGTTGCACTGTAGATCCCAAGAGGGTTTCAGGGACACACAGCAAACGCCCTGCAGCACCCCCAGTGCTGTGACAAATGACAGGTCTCACAGCAACCCTGACAATTCATATGGCTTCTCTGCCTTCCAGCCTGGGTTCCTGACACAGACTTTAAGAATGTGTTTCCTCTGTAGGCTCAACAAATGCCTGAGAGCCGCTGGTGAGCCAAGGGGAACAGCTGCCTCCCTTCAGAGCTGAACTACTTTCACCACCACCCCAAACCCCAGCACGGGAGCGTTCTCATTACTAGAGAGGAGAAGTGTTTGTGCTGAAAGAAAAATGTAAATTGCTTTAAGAAATGCCAAATTAGCACAAGTGACCCACAACCAGAAATGCAAAAATTCTCCAGTGGAGATTTAAAGGCAGTTGAATGTCTCAGCAAATTAGCTCCGAGGCTGCCCCGATGACAAAGCTCTTCTTGCACTCGGCTGCGATCCCTACAAACCAGTTGTCGTTCCAAGGCATTCCTGATTAATTTTGCTCTACTGCTGAGGAAAAAAATGCAAAATGTCACCATCATAAAACTGCCAGATGTGTCTGTTGGCTTAAATCACACAGACCCTTCAGGGGACAAATGTCTCCCTCGTGCTCCCAGCTTTGCCCGTGCACTGCAAACCTGGCCCTTGGCACTTCTGTCGAGCCCCAAGTGGCTTTTGAGCCAGAATAAGAATCCTGCTCAACACAGATGAGGTTCTGGAACACAAGTTATTGCCCCAGAGAGGTAAGTGAGAGACCCAGGTGTGGTGTGGCAGTACAGCAAACCCAGCAGCAAAGCTGCTCTAGACTAAAGGCAGGAGAGGGAGGTGACGTGAAGCACTCATCCACTGTCAGCCCAGGGAGCCAGGGTGTACGTCTAAAAAAAATTTAAAATTTCACACTGCAGTGTCCTGGCTGGCTTTGGGCTGGATGGGCGGTGCCTGCCAGTGCTTCTGACACATTGGTCACCTGCTGTCCCCTTCCAGCTGGCACTGGGATAAGTGACCCTGCCCATCCCACCAGGGGACAGCACACACCACACCCCCAGCCTGACCACAGCCAGGGACAGTGCTGAGGATCACTCCTCACCACCTGACACCCCAGATAACCTGCACCCAGCCTCTGAGGAGGAAAACCAACTTATTACATAGGTCTGTGTGTGTGTCATTATAAGCATCTGTGTAAGTGCCAAGCCCTCCTGGTTTTCCCTTCTCTGCTCAGTAAGGACTCACTTTTTTTTTTCCATGTACACTCACATAGGAGCCCAGAAGCTCAAAAGTGCTTTCCATGGAATATTACAGACCTAGAGTATCTTAAGTGTGGGCAGCAGGTCAGGGAAGGCGGGTCTGCCCCTCTGCTCTGGTGAGACCCCACCTGTAGAGTTGCCTCCAGTTCTGGGGTCCTCAGCATAAGAAAGGTGTGGAGCTGCTGGAGCAAGAGGAGAAGAAGCCACAGAGATGCTCCAAGGGCTGGAGACCCTCAGCTCTGGAACCAGGCTGAGAGAGCTGGGAGTGTTCACCTGGAGAGGAGAAGCTCCAGTGAGAGCTCAGAGCCCCTTCCAGGGCCTAAAGGGGCTCCAGGAGAGCTGGAGAGGGACTGGGGACAAGGGATGGAAAAACAGGACAAGGGGGAATGGCTTCCCACTGCCAGAGGGCAGGGAGAAATGGGATATTGGGAAGGAATTGTTCCCTGTGAGGGAGGGGAGGCCCTGGCACAGGGTGCCCAGAGAAGCTGTGGCTGCCCCATCCCTGGANTGCCCCATCCAGTGTCCAAGGCCAGGTTGGACGGGGCTTGGAGCATCCTGGGATAGTGGAAGGTGTCCCTGCCCATGGCAGGGGGTGGAATGGGATGATCTTAAAGGTCCCTTCCAACCCAAACCAATCTGGGATTCCATGATTATCAATCTGTCATGAGACCAGAACTAAAAGCACACTGTGCACACATTAGGAAACACCACATCTACAGGACACAGTTACAGGCACAACGTAGAAACATGGGATGCACGGACAGAGAGGGAGAACCCTTGGTAGCACTGGCTACAATGAAGACTCTTTGGGAACATCACTCTGTATCTCCATAAGCTGAAAAACAAAGTGTTCCCATTGTTAAAATACTCCCTATAAGGAGAAAAGCAGGACCAAAGCTCCAAAGAGATGCCTGCAGCCTTGTTCCCTTTCTAAAAGTCAATCCTGATGAATACATGACCTTCTGATGACTCCCTTCTTACTAACAAACTGGCTTCACAGAAAGAATGTGAATATATATTTGAAGCACATACTCACAGAAACAGAATTGGGAAGATGTAAACTTCAGAACCTCAACCAGAAACCTGCATTTATCAGTTGTTTTCATCCAGGCAGGAGACAGCAATAAATCAATTAATCAATTCAAGCACAAGTAGGATGTGGACCCGCTGGAACAAGTCCAGAGGAGGCCATGGAGATGCTCCAAGGCTGGAAACCCTCTGTTATGGAGACAGCCTGAAAGAGCTGGGGGTGCTCCAGGAAGACCCTTATTGAGGCCTTTCAGTACCTAAAACAGGCTTATAAATTAGAAGAAGAGTGAGTTTTTACACAGGCAGATAGTGACAGGACAAGGGGGGCAGTTCTAAACTGAAAGAGGAGAGATTTACATTTGACATGAAGAAGAAATTCTTCCCTGTAAAGGTGGAGAGGCCCTGGCACAGGGTGCCCAGAGAAGCTGTGGCTGCCCCATCCCTGGAAGTGTCCAAGGCCAGGTTGGACGGGGCTTGGAGCAACCTGGGATAGTGGAAGGTGTCCCTGCCCCTGGCAGGCAGTGGAATGAGACAATCTTTAAGGTCCCTCCCAACCCAAACCGGCCCATGATTCTATGACTTCAACCTTTCAAAGTCTCAAAGTGTCCAATGAGCACCCTGATGAACTCTAACAAAAACGAAAATAAAGATTTGCTGACTGAGGTTGAATTGTTCCCAGTTGCCCAGAGGAGAGGGATAGATGAAACCCACTAAACTTAGTGGGAGTTGGGTTCCTTATGTCCAAGACACCACGAAAATATCCACATCTGGAGTTCCTCAACAAGCAGGCTTAAACCCAACACATTAAACCACCACAACAGAGCCACGAGCTGCCTTAAGGCAATTTCCACACAGAAATAAAATTCCTATTAGTAAGAAGTTTGTACATTCCTCACTCTCAGGGCACAGCCCTAAAGGACATGCAGCAGGTCCCTGCAATGCCTGGGTGACCCTGCCTGCTGTGGGACAGCTCTTCTCAAACAGCAGCTCCAGGGGCCAGCCCGGAGGTGGCACTGCCAGTGTTCCCCCTGGAATGCACAGCTGGAATTCTGCCCAGCTGTGCTCCATCGGGATCCCCAGCGTGGGCACAACTCCTCACACTGTCCCTGTCCACGGGAGCAGAGAGTGGGAGCAGGGGACACAGGACAAAGTGTGGAGCTTCTCTCAACACATCAGACCTGACTCCTGAGGGAGTTGCCACATCCAGGCCACCCCCAGCCTGCTGTGGAGAGGACAGCACGAGGACAGTTCTGCTCAGTGTCCCTGGTGCCCTGAGCACACTCTGACCTGTGGGGAGCACCTTCTCCTCTGGCTTTTCCTCCTTGTTCCTGTCTCATCTTTCCTTTCTCACTGCCCGTCAGGTGAAGTGTTTACAGCAGCATCCATCACCACAGCATCCATGCAAGACAGAAAGCTCCCAAAGGCCGAATTTTCTTCCCAACTTTGTCATTTTGCTTTTGCATTTCAATTATTTTCCTAAAAACAGGCTAGGAAGGCTGGAGATGGCTGGAGCAGGCAGTGAGCAAGGAGCAGAGCTGCTGTTACCACACACATTTGCTGTTCTCCAATGGCAGCTTGGAAAAGTACAGACCTTCTCCCAATGTGCTCTCAGTCTGCCATAGCCATGAGGAAATAGTTTCCCATAAAAGCCCAAGGGCCTATGAAAGAGCCTGACAGAAACTTATTCCCTCTTTAACTTCCAAACCCCATTATCTTCTCCCTCTTTAAATCTGCCCCAACTGGGAAGAATTTTTGGGAGCAAAGCTCTTGAGCAGAGGAGCAGGTGCTGGGGCAGCCCCAGGCAGTGTCCCTGTGCCCTGCCAGCTCTGCAGTGTGGTGATCCCATGGGCAGGTGAGCTCAGCCAGGGAGTGGAGGCTTTCCACAGCCACAGGGAATTTCCTGGAAGAGCAGCACGGCGAGCCCAGTCCTGGATGGCGCCTCACTGCAGGACTCCCTCTCCCTGGCTGGAACTCCTCCATCCCAACAGCAAGTTCAGAAAATAACGTAATGAAAACAGGCTTCTTTTTAAAATTTTTAAAAATTTTTTTTTTTCCATTGCTCATTTTATTTTACTGAGCTACTGCATACAGAGCCGAATCTTTATTTTGGCTCCTGTCCTTCTGCAATATCATTACCCGCGCGCAGAGGAAAAGCCCTCTGGAGATTTCCAATCCAAACAGGCCCTTGTTTTATCTACAACTATTTGAGTACATGACCTCAGATAACCCCATGGCCAACTGTGTGCCAAATTCAAACTGCAGCCATGGGAACTTCAAACACAGAGAAGATTTTCCAGCCTCCCTCCGAAGGGAAGGCGCAGAGTTTCTCGCTCTCCTTGGGGCTGGCGGGGCTGGGGGTCCAGGCTGTGCCTGCGGGAGCACAGCCACGGAGCCGTGGATCCACCTCTGCCTGGGAGGCTGCACACAGGACTGACCCCTGCTACACACACAGTCACTGTCCCCTCCTCTTCTCAGGGCTCTGCTGCGGCTTCGGATTACTGGAAAGACAAACAGCTGCACTTGGGCCAGCAGACTCATACGTAAGGCTGTGTTTGGATTCCTCCGGACAGGGGACGTTTTTCATCTTCATTAGCTGCTGCTCACAGCCACATCCGCCATTATTCACTGGGTCAGAGCCTCCTGCTCTCTACTGCTGGTTATGAATCTAAATAAATCAATTAATCTGGTATTCTGAATGAAATTCAGAAGAATTTGACAGCCAGTGTTTCACAGACAAGAATTGTATGTGGGTGACTCACTCTGCAAATCCTTGGAAACACCAGCTCAGAGAATTTAGGCACCAGAATCAGGGATGAATATTTTTCACATCAGTGCCCAATTTGCTTTTTCTCCCCAGATCAATACTTCTTCATGTATGGATTAATATGAAAAAGGAGAAACACAGAATCCCAGACTGGTTTGGGTTGGAAGGGACCTTAAAACCCATCTCAATCCACCCCCTGCCATTGGCAGGGACACTTTCCACTCTCCCAGGTTATTCCAAGCCCTGTCCAATCTGGCCTTGGACACTTCCAGGGATGGGGCAGCCACAGCTTCTCTGGGCAACCTGTGCCAGCACCCTCAGAGAGAAGAATTCTTCCCAATATCCCATCTAACCCTGACCTCCTTTACCTTAAGGCCATTTCCCATTGTTCTATCACTAAATGCCCTTGTGAAAAGCTCCCTGCCAGGGAATGAACCCTAGAGCTGAATGCAAGCACAGAGGAAAAAACATCCGAAGCTCTAGGAATAGCACAGGAATTCGGTCTTGACAGTCTCTGGGTCAGTTTCTGACACTGTCACACTGAACACATGCCCACATTATTTCCCAGCAAGAACCCACCCCCACGAGCAGGGCCCAGCCCTGCGACCCTCGGGAGCAGCTCTGCTTCTCCTCACTGGGATTGTTGTGTCTGTGGGATGGGGCACCGACCCCTCGGAGCCGGGCTGAGGAAGCAGCTCATTCCACAAGTGGCTCTCTCAGCCACACGCTGCTCGCCTCCCGGGACACCCAGGCTTCCTGGGGCATGCCAGGCTTCCCAGGACACTCAGGCTTCCCAGGACACACCAGGCTTCCCAGGATACCCAGGCTTCCCGGGACACCCAGGCTTCCCAGGACATACCAAGCTTCCCAGGATACCCAGGCTTCCCAGGACATACCAGGCTTCCTGGGACACCCAACCTTCTTGGGCCACCCAGGCTTCCCAGGATACCCAGGCTTCCTGAGGCTCAGCACAGAAACACAGAGTTTCAAATAAACATTTCTGCAGAGGCAGCGCCCCACGGGGTGGGAGGCAGGATGAGAGCCCAGGAGTTGCTCTGTCCCCTCCAGCAGCCCCAATGCCTCGGCCGGGGCTCCCCAGCTCCGGAGCAAGCCCGGTCCGGGATCTGGGATCCCGTGCTGGGGAGGCTGATCACACCCACCGGGGCAGCTTTCAGCTGTATGCAACTATACATTCACATGCATCATCCAGAGACCTTTGCATTTCAAGGCTGTTGTTATTTTGATCTTTACAGCCCCTGGAAAAAATGAATTCAATTAAGTCTCATCATTAGGAATTTGCATAAGGTCACTTCAAGGCTTCGTCCATTTCCTCCGGTTCAGATCTCGGTGCTCTTGGTGTTTCCCCTCCTCATTTATAACCCCGTTGCTGTAGGGCATTCTGAGTAAATCATCCACTACCAGTTTCCTCTCTTCAGCAACAGCATCCAGTTTTTCATTCAGGCTAAATGAAGCTTCAACTGCTCTGTACAGCTGCAGCCCAGTTAAAGGTACAGCATCACTTGCAGAGAGGGCAGCTTTCCCCTCAATTAAAAAAAAAAAAGAAATTATTTTAATAAAAAGAGAACATATTAAATTGGATTCCATTAGTGGGAGGAAAGATTTAGCTGCATTTGGCAGCACAAGTGCAAGTAATGAACCAATTCTTGCATATTCTCTGGGAAATTCATTTGCTAAGCACGGAGGAGAGCCCTTTTCACTCGGAATAATGGAGAAACACCCTTGGAAGCTGTGAGCCGTGCTCAGCCACGACAGAGCTGCAGCAAGGGGCACAAGAGCTGCTCCACATGCTCTGTGTCTGGACACAGGGATAAGCACCCACCTAACTTTGAGCTGAAGCTCAAATTTCAACTAATCAGATTTTGAACTGCCAGGAGGGTCCATACTGCATGGGTATTACCAGGGCAGGGCTGGCAAGCTGGGGCTCCATCTCCTGAGCCAAGAGCAGGTGGTGCTGGAGCGTGGGGGGCTCCTGGTGACCCCCTGGCACCCTGCAGACCCCACGTTCTCCCTGTTTGGCTGGGACAGAGCAGCCACGGGCTGTGGGAGCACCAGCCAGAGTTCCCTAAGCTGTGGGCTCACAGGGCTTTGGCCAGCACCAGCCTGTGCTGACCCAGCCCAGGCACAGCCCTCCTGCCCCCTCCCCCGGCCACACATCTGGGCAGCTGCAGAGCGAGCCAGACTGGGGAGCTGAGCTGGGATAAAATTAACCATCTGGTTTTGACAGGTCCGTTTCAACTGGGATCAGTTCCCTCACCCAGCCGCCCTGCAGTTACACAAGCACTTGTGCTGGGACCAGGGGGGTGGGACAGGGGCTGGGGCAGGGAGCAGAGGCCCGGCTTCATCCAGCTGCACTGGCTGCCTACACCGACTTCAAACTCTCATGAAATCCTGGCAGAAACTTCCCAGTCCCATTTCCAACAGACCCTCAGGGATCATCCAGTGTTATTCTGGCTCTCCTCTGCAAATGGCATGTAGGAGCCTGGCTCCCGAGACACCATTCACACCCCTAATTGTACCCAGTAACATCACTGCGCCGTCACTGCACACTGGGGACGGATGGATCTCATCCCACCTCAAACACAGACCCTGGCTTAATTTTTCAAAGCCTTTCATGTTTTCTCAAAAGCTTATTTTCAACTTTAAAATGCAATAATGCCTCAAACTAGTGGGGATCTTTCCCCCTAACCTTTTCCCTCTATTTATTCCATGTCCTCTACTGACACAGCTATCTCTCTCCTGCTAAGCAACCGGCTCTGTACGCATGGATGACTCTTTGCAACCGAAAAAATAACTTGGCTGATGCAGCTTAGGTAGGAGAATCTGAGTGTGTGCATTCCTTCTGCGGCTGGCCCCAGGAAAAGGACACCCTGCCACTTCCAAACCTGGGAGGTCTTTGAGAGCTTGGCAGCAATCCCCTGGGAGGCCCATCATTAGCCATTTCAAACCGGCTATAGTGCAGGGCTGAATGGAAGCGCCGGACAAAGCCCCCGCGGAGCTATCCGTCAGGAAAGGCTCCCGATCCTGGCAGGGGCTGTTAACAGTAACAATGATGACAATATAGCTGGGATTTTCAGGGGTGGGGACTTCAAAGAAGCCCTAAAGAGGTATTTTTCATTAAGGAGTAAGAAAGCAGCAGAGTATTGTTTTTGGCATTAAAGCTGAATATGAATGTTACTGCGGTAAGTCACAGATCAGCGGCAGCATAAATTGACACTGATTTAAATATGCATGAGCTGCCTTTCTGTGTGTCTCTCATTCCATAGGGTCTGCAGTACCTGGCGAAGCCAGCAGCCCTGGGACCTTCCCTCACGGACCCTGCGATGAGCCAGTGCTCATGAACAGCAGCCAGCAAGCCCCTGAGAGCAGCTGTGGAGTGTCACTGCTGTGACCAAGCACCCACACCACTCTGGGGTGTCAGCCCAGGGCTGCAGCCCGAGCCCCAGCCCCGCAGCCTCCTGACAGCTGACACACCAGCTCCAACTGGGAGCGAGCCCAGGCCTCCCTGGGCAGGAATGACAGGGAAACCATGGCTGTAGGCAGGAGATCAGGAGGGGCTGAGGGTCCACAGGGACTTTTCTGCATTGAAACTCCGTATCTGTGATTCTGTCAGGGAGGGAAGGAAGATGATCTTAAAAAATGTATCAGAAGGATACCATGAAATACTCCTGTGGCAGCAAGTCCTTCTCCTAATGGTGAGGATTTACTGATTGTGCTGTTGTTTACGCCATGGTCCATGGTGATGGGCCTGCAAACAGGAGTGCACTGATAACAGCCTCGAGTTCTGCCAGGGGAGGTTCAGATTCGATATTAAGTAGAATGGTCAGGCATTGGAACAGGCTGCCCAGCCTGGAAGGATTTAAAAGTCTTGGGGATGTGGCACTTGGGGACATGGTGGCCTTGGCAGTGCTGGGGGAACAGCTGGATCTGATGATCTTGGAGGAGTTTTCCAACTTTAATGATTCTGTGATTCCATGGTAAAACCATAACATGAATATTCCATCAGCATCCATGGCCTGTCCTCGCCAGCCTGGCTGAGATGACCAAAGGGCTCTTCAGCCCCAGCCAGACCAGACCTCGTGCACCCTCCTCTTGGGTGACCCGCTGGCTTTGCCAGGCCAGGCTTAGGAGCACGGTGTGGCTCAGGAGCCCCGTCCCACTGTAAGTACCTGTGGTTTGTGTCCCTTTGAGCCGAGCCCAGAGCCAGCTTTCCCCCCCACTCCGCCCCCGACAGCCCAAGCCCAGAGCTATCATATCCAGTCAGCACAGGGAAAGAGCCCGCGGGGTTTGCGGCGCAGATTGACTTTCACACCTCGCTGGCTGCACAGAAGAAACCCAATCTAAACAGCGTAACTTTGCATAACCGATTATTTTCACTGGGGTAATCTGAGCCTGCCAGTAAATGCCAGTAAATGCGGCTGATCCAGGGAAGGCCCCGCTCAGGGGAGGAACAGCCCCACAGCCGCGGGCAGCCGGAGCTGGCCAGGCCCGGGGAGGCTGCTCCTGGCTGTGGGTGGGTTTGGGCGCTCAAGCCTTCGCCACAGGGCAGTGCCTGCACGGAGGGAAGCACAAACAACCTCTCAGTGCCCAACTCCTTTATCCAGTCAGGAACTGGGGTGTGCAAAGCCACACCGAGGGAAGTGGGATTGCCAGAGCTGTGAGGCAGGCAGGGGCAAGAGCTGTCTAGCTTTACTTGATGTCTTCTTAACTTTCTTTTCCACAATGACCCAGATATTTTGAGAGGCTTCAGCTTTCAGGCTGAGTCCCCAGTGACCTATTATCCCTGCACATTGATTACTCCATCCTGTCACCATTCACATGACCTTGTTCGTAGGGAACCACGTTCCTTCTCTGACTCCTCTGTACCCAACTTCCTTCTCTCCAACCACCAGCTCATTTCCTCCTGAAGCACTAAGCTCAGTGATCTCCCTTTCTTTAAAGTCCATGAAATGGGACTGTCAAATTAAAACCCCAACAGCTGCAGAGGTTACTGGTCCGCCCACACCCCTGCAGGGCACCCAACCAGGATCAGGCTCCTGGAGGTGGAGCATCCCTTACAATCAGCACACCTGAGATGTATCTTGTTCCTGTGATCCCTTGTGACTCCAAAGCACTGACCCAGATGTGGATGGGTGCTCCCATTTCAGTTGGATCAGTCTCAACATCTGGCTGCCCATGTGCTCCCGCACCCCCAGCATGAGCTGCAAACATGGATGGATAAGTAGGCAGGGGACAAGGGCTGTGGGACCACCCTCCTGGCTGCAGGGGACAAGGACTGTGGGACCACCCTTCTGGCTGCAGGACACCTGCAACCACAGGCATTTTAATGTGTAGTAAGAAAAATAAACCTGGCTGTGCTCACCTCAGACATCAGCTACTCTCCCACGTCACTAAAATGCCTCAGCAGGAGCAGCACTCCCAGAAACCACCAACAGAAAAGCTGAGGTGGGGATGGGAATGGAGAAGCTTCTGGGGATGAGACAAAACCAGGCTTTCACCTGCATCCTCTCCCAGCACTTCTCTGAATAAAAGGGTGATTAACGCAGACTGTGTGTCTTGAATTAAGAGAAGTAAATCATCCAAATCCCCTTGTCCAGAGAAAAGATAATGACTCATAAGGAGCGTGCCCTGAATGTTACATTTTCCACCTTTGCCAAAACTCCTACACTGTCATTTCTTCCTCTAAGCTTGCTCAGCCAGATCCTACCTTGGGCTTAGCTGTATTTCATCACAATAGCTGCAAAATATCATCTTCATCAGGGCTGACACAATGCATGAATTGAGAAACTCATTTAAGAGTTTTCTGTTTCTCTTTTCACCAGGAGGCTGCTGTGTCTGTCCCTGTTTCTGTGTAGTCCTTGGAGGAGAGGGTTCACACAAACATAAAATGGTCTCTTCCATCGAGTCACTCATTCAGAGCAGATGCACCTTGTGGGGACTAGGTCTTCATCCTGAAAAGCCCAAACCCCCTACATGTGTTGCTGACCATCATCGTCAGCTGGAAATGCCTTTGCAGCAGCAGATGCCAGAGACAACCCTGTACCACATCTCACTGGGGTCCACGGACACACGGTTGTGGTGTAGGGGGCCACCCTGTCCAATTAACTCCAGGAAAAACAGATTGTATCTGTTGGTTGGTTTACGCCAATAGGAAGTCATACAGCTTAGTGCCTAAAGGTCTTCAGATAAATGCTGCCACGTAATTACAGATTTGGCAAATTCTGCACTGAAACCAAGTATGTGCAGCTCAGTGTACAGTGCTGACTCCAAGGAATGCTCCAAACATGCCTGGAGATCCCACATTCCTCCAACGGAACAAAGGTCTGCTGCGAGCACTGATGGCTGCCCAGGTAAATGCTGTAGACCTAGGAGGGCTGCAGAGCTGTGCAGTCCCCATGAAGCACGAAGCAGAATTAGTGCCATTGCAAACAATGGTTTTGTGCAGGATTCTCAACAGGACTTGGGAAAACATTGCTGTGATACTGAGCTGATCACAGGGCTGGAACCCCTCTGCTCTGGAGCCAGCTGGGAGAGCTGGGGGTGTTCAGCCTAGACAAGAGAAGACTCCAAGGAGAACGCAGAACCCCTTCCGGTGCCTGAAGAGACTCCAAGAGAGCTGGAGACTTTGGACAAGGGCCTGAACTGTCAGGACAAGGGGGAATGGCTTCCCACTGCCAGAAGGCAGGGAGAAATGGGATATTGGGAAGGATTTCTTGGCTGTGAGGGTGGGGAGGCCCTGGCACAGGGTGCCCAGAGAAGCTGTGGCTGCCCCATCCCTGGAAGTGTCCAAGGCCAGGTTGGACGGGGCTTGGAGCACTCTGGGATAGTGGAAGGTGTCCCTGCCCATGGCAGGGGTGGGACTGGATGATCTTTAAGGTCCCTTCCAACCCAAAGCATCTCATGATCTTTGTGCTGCTCTGGTGAGTCCCCACCCCCATGTAAGTGTAGGGCCATGCAAATACAGGGATCTGGCCAAGCCACCCTCACCAGGACATACAAACAAAGAGCATTATAAGGGCACCAATGTCAAAAAGGAGGAGAAACTACACAGTGTATAAAACATGGGAATTTTGACTTCTTGACACAGTCAATACACTGAACTATGACCTCAGGAGGCACAGGGGACTGGAAACCAACAGAACTTAAATTGGCTAAAAATCTCTTGTTTTCTCATGACATTTGAGAGAAGCCATGGGGCCGGTTTCTTCAGGACACATGGGAGTTGGAGCTGTGTCACTGCCTTCTCCAGAGAGTTCCTCGTTTTCCTGACAGTCACTCCATCACTGTCACCCGCTGACCTTTCATTACTTTCTCCCAGTGCACCAGCATCTCTGCTGACCAACGCACTTCACAGTCTGTCCAAGCCCATGAGAGGAAGAAAAAGCCTTGTACAGGCTGTATAAAAGGACATTTACTCTGCACTACATTGTGTCTTCTTTTCTATGCTAGTCTAAATACAAGTGCTGTTTTCACTGCCAATCGTTGTTTGCTTGTGCTGTTTCCACTGGCTAAAACCAGCATTTTTCCAGCTAGTGTTGCCCTCCAGGAAAAACCACACATTCATACCTTTCTTGCATTTAGCACAGGAGAACAAAACTGGTTCCCAGGCATAAGGATGACTTCCTCAAAAGAAAACATTGGCTGTCAGCTGAGGTTTAACCTCTAATGGCTAATTTGGCATCATCATTTTGAGCACTGGAATACATAACACCGTGAAATATTAACAGCTTCCCCCCCTCCCTGCTGCAGTTTAATATCTGCCTGCAGCTTTGCAAGTGAAAATAAAAGAAAGGAAATAAATACCCAAACCGAAACCTTGGGTACAGTCTCTCACATACATCCACAAAGAGAACCTCAAGACAAAGATCTGTGAGGGAAATTTCACTGGAAACTAAGCTTTTGCAGACACTGAGAAAGAAAGTCTGCAACATGAGACCGTCTTCCTTGAAGAAACACAGCTGATCCTCTGCATTCCCAGCTCCGACTGCCACTGGGCTGTGTAAAACATAAACTTCACGCTAACCCTATGAAAACAGTCAACATGAGAGAGAGACAACAGTCTGCTCCGAGCTGCTGAAAGGGGAAAAAAACCTCTCAGGCTGTCATTCTCCCCTTGCTGTGACCTTCATGCTCCACTGAATTTCTGAAGATACTGAAATCTTGGCAGGGAAGTGTACAGTCTGTGGGAACCAGGCAGCGCCGGCCGGGCTCGCTGCTGAGAATTAGGCCCAGTCGAGCCCTTTTTTTGGGGACTCTGGGTTATACATGGCCAACAGCACAGGGTTAAGCCAACTCCAGGCTGGGAATTTTACAGGATTGGTGCTGTATGCACTCACATACCACGTGGCAGAGCTGTCATGGATAGCATGCTGCCCACCTGCCCGCCTGGCACGATGAGTCAGGGCTCGCTCAGTGTCCAATGGAATCTCCAGTGCCTAAAGGGGCTCCAGGAGAGCTGGAAAGGGACTTGGGACAAGGACTTGGAGCAACAGGACAAAGCGGGGTGGCTTCTCACTGCCAGAGGGC